>WURV02146968.1:0-18200 GCA_011762755.2 Epimenia babai | reverse complement strand
ATTGAGAATAATAACATTGAGAATAATAACATTGAGAATAATAACATTGAGAATAATAACATTGAGAATAATAACATTGAGAATAATAACATCGGCGTCTGCGTCGGCGTCTAGAATAACATTAAGAATAATATTAAGAATAATATTAAGAATAATATTAAGAATAATAATGATGATGATGATGACGATGACGATGACGACGACGACGACGACGACGACGATGATGACGATAACGATAAAGACGAACGACGACGATGACTACGACGATGACGACGATGATGACGACGACGATGACGACGACGATGACGACGACGATGAGGACGAGGATGACGAGGATAAGGAGGAGGATGAGGAGGATGAGGATGAGGAGGATGAGGAGGATGATAATAATATTAATAATAATAAATAATAATAATAAATACAAAAAAAACACGTTGGGTCAAACACGTAATCAAACGCGTCAGACAAGAGAAACAACACAGAGAAGGACACAGAAATGATTACGATAACAAATCCAAGGAGTGACAAGAACGAACACGGTGACAAGCACGCAAGCTTGATGAGAAATACACGAACAGACATGAAATCGATCATAATTATGAGCGAACATGAAAGCGGACACAAAAACAAGCACGAATAAGTACGGGTATACAAACACAAACGCGGGTATGCAGATGCAAGCATAGAAGGGATCAACAACCATAATAAAAAAGAATAACGATAATGACGATGACAAAGATTAAACAACACGATCGTGAGAGTCATGCTGTAAATAAATATCCTGAATGAATTAAATGATTATATAACCTATATAAGTAACTTAGGCAAGATTAGCTTTAACAATTAATAAATGTAAGATTACTGAAGTTCGGGCACATCCTCAAGGCTTGCAACTTTACACTTACGAGAATTCTCTCGTGCTCGATAGTACACCGTACCGTCGTAACTCCAAGCTGCACTTATTTTTCCATCTTTACGCGCCTTTTGTAACTCTTTCAACAGTTTATAATTTTCAGCTGTAAGATCCTCAGATATAAATAGTGGTAGTTTCTTTTCTCTTAGTTTGCGCTTGTTAGCCAAAATAGCACGACGAGCACGGTAGTTCGTAAGCTTACATATAAAATGATTACCTGGTCCATTACGAATATTTCCCAACGGGTGAGATCGGTCGATATCTTGTATCGTTAAATCAAGATCCAACTTACTGTTGAAGATCTGGAGCATAATCGAGTCTGAGTCAAAATTGGTGATGTCCTCAATCACGACATTATCAACACGAACAGAGTTTCTGCGACTATACTGTTGATTACGGTGGATCTTTGACTGCTGGATCTTCATTTGTGCTTCTTGCTCATCCAAACGTTTCTGCATGACCTCTATCTTCTTCGTATCCTCAGCCACCTTCTCCTCCAGTGTTTTAATCTTACTTGCTTGTTTCACCATTTCTTCCTGAAGTTCTTGCATGGGTCCCATCTGTCGCTGAATCTCAGATGCGATTATCTCCCTTAACATCGGACCAAGTGAATGCACCAATGCAGGCAAAATCTCCTTAATGAAATCTTTATTGCCTACCTCATCGACCAACTGGACGTGACTGTCGTCTTCGTTATTACTGTCCAAGTTGGGGTTAACATCTAACAACCGACAATGATCGTCAAAAACGTCACTTTCCTTGAAGCGAGTGGCTGGTGGTATAGGGGGTGAATCTGACATGTGTCTCTTAGAATTAGAAATGGCGACTGTGTCACTCTGAATAGAGTCAGTCGTTGAAAGAGTTGCTGAGCTCGTTTTGTTCGATCTACGTGTAGTTTTGATATTGTTAATTTTTTTTGAGGACATCATGTCATACTACGAAGAGCACATTACAACGTAGAAAGTCACAGAAAAAAAAACAATGAACCACTATGGCTACATCCATCGACACCAATAGAGTATAAAAAGAAAAGTACACAGGTTAATATTTACTTCTGGGGAAGTCGAAATGTCTGATAAAGATTAAATTATATTGAATATATAATCAACTAAATAGGTCACTGCTAGGCTGGTTTTCACAGTATACGAGTGAACACAAGTCTCTCTGGCATTAATGAGAATTTAGGCTCGTAAATAGTAATGGGACGCTATAGCAAGCCAGTCCATTGTACCATAGAACATACACATTGTACTATAAGGTCACTCACGGCAATGTCAAAGTTCAAATTACAAATTCAATATGACAGCAGAGTAACTTGATAGGACTAACTTAGTTTATATTTATTATTTTTTCCGTCCGACGAGTAGACTAATGTCACATTAAATAATACTATATTACGTAAAATAACTTGTGCTTAACTACAAACACAAAAATAAGAACGCTACTCAATTTTGACGAGAACAAATCAACATAATTCGGCTCTGAAATAGAGACTACTTAGCAAACGTACTGCACTGTCGGCGCCATTTTCGTGTGTGAATGTGTGTAGAGGTGGGACGGTAGTATGCGTGCGTGAGGCAGATATAAACTTACTATGATGTTAGTTGTGATAGAAAGATCGTGTTTCTAGCACAGATTTATTACATTAACGGTGTTTAACCTACTAACTAGCTTAGTTGACACCGGACAGGTGGTCGTCGTGCACGGATACATACTAAGGAACTGGCTGACTTTATGTGGACGATCACCGACGCAGTTTCCCTCCTCATAGACGGAACCAGGAAGAATTCTGAGTGGGTCTACGACGACGGCACGATGGTGACGTATACGGATTGGCAAACAGGTATAAAACTATACTATCAATTATAGTACAATGGCAACACCTTGTTGACTTACTATATAACTTAATACAAGCTTTCGTATATCAGGTGTACTTCATCAAGTGCAATGAGTGGGCAGAGGTGGCACACAGATTAAATACTCGACCAAAATCACGCTGTAACTACAAAGATCACATAGGAGACAATAAAGGACACGATCAAAGCTACGACTGGAGTGGGAAGACAAAGGTGTATGAACACGTAGCTTTGATCATGTCCTTTACTGTGTCCTCTGTGATCTTTGTAGTTACAGCGTGATTTTGGTCGAGTATTTAATCTGTCTGCCCTCTCTGCCCACTCAGTAGTATACTTAAAGTATACTTAATATACGGAGGCTTGTGTTAATCCTTATATAATTAGTCAACAAGGTGTTACCTCTGCATTTTCGTATCAACGACATGGCTAACAAGGCAACCCACACTTCTATATCAATTAAAGAACACTCTAGATCTATGATCTAGATCAAAGTACCAAATCTGGGATCAGTAAGAAACAGTAGCCTAAGCTTTAACCAGAAAATTACAAAACAGACACTGTTCGGTTATGAAAGCCCACCCCAATTTCTTATATAGCTACCGCGTAATTCATCACTCTTCGTATACCACGGACAAAACGCAGAAAATTATGCAGCAACTGTTTTTTTTGTCATATCCACAGAAACTTTTCGATCCCTACTTATCTTCTTATCGTTAAAAAAGCCTTGTTTTCAAACGCGCATTTTTATTTCGTAAAATTTACATAGATGTCGTACAGCCATTGATGAGTTTTAGTAATCGTCATAGATATTGCTACTTTCATACACAACAGAAAAATTCTGAACTTTTCGTATGGGCTATTATTAGCAATTTGTGAGGTGCAACGGACAAGTTATAACTGGGGGAAGGAACAACTGAATGACCAGATTATTGACGTAAAGTCGTTAAGTCATTTATTATATGACTAACATATTTATTGTATTGACAGACCAGCCCCAGCACTCACCTTCTGACTGCATCGTCGCCCGAAAAGATATGAACTATAAGTGGTACAGCCGGAAGTGCAACGAGAATATTACGGGTCACGGCGGTTACGCCTGCGAAAAGATAGCGTGCATTTGAGACGCCAAAAAACCCGAAAGCCCTGACAAGTCAGAGTTTTCTCCCTTCTAACAACAATCCGAATAACTTTTCCGATATTTCTTCCCTTTCGCGAAACAAACTTTGCCGGCATTGAACCTGCTTCTTAGTTCGCTTATGAAATTTGCATTTTAGTGTTTCCTATTCAGAGTATCACCGAGCGTACTTTCTCGATATTAAAATCACTTTACCGCATTAATAGTTCTAAATAAATATCAATAAGTATGAAATATAACAGAGTTACACCTTTTCCTCTTTTCTCAGTGGTTTTCGTACATTTTATCCAATCTTCAAGTACCGCGGGAATGCAGGTTACATTTTATATGTATATAGCAGTTAGTCCCATTGTCTGGGGTAGTGTTGGATTGGTCCTTTACAACTCTAGCCCATGGTTGACACGACAAACAGATTAGTAAAAGTCACAAGGTTGAGCAAAGCACGTGATGAAAAAACATTGACAGTCAGCAGACGGTTGACTTTCGTCCATTCACGCAACTGGTTCCTAGCGCCTCCAGAGAGCCTCCATTATGCCGTACACACACCGCTAGTTCTGCGATAGTCGTGAATTGTTTAAAACGAGAAGGGAGCGGAGACGCCATAGAGACCGTCATCCGAATCGCAGCCACCTAGTCGAAGTAAAATGCGTTGCATATATAGAGCATAAAATCTCACTCATCCACATGATATATTTATCGCCACCTAGTGTATTTTTAAAACAAAGTAAACAACCATGTTTCAACCGTGTTTGCATAGTTTTGTATAATCGCGCCCGTTTTATTGACACACATAAAAATCGTGCGAAAAACTCAGAACCTTTTCATGACTATAGAAAAGACTTTAAATATAGAATATGCGACAATATAGCTATTCTTAAGTAAAAGTTCTTACTGCAAAGTTGGGCCTATATCGTTTTTATCTCGTTGCAAACCGTTATAATATTGCTATATCTACGATTACGCCAACCATGGGAGTTTTCAGAGAATTCATCGTTTTGTGTCTCGTTTTCAACATCATCAAATTCCCGCGTTCTGCTGGTACGTAAATGATACAGCTGCTATGACTTATATGAGAAGAGCAGAAAAGCGGTGAGTTAAATTTTATAATAATGGTCAGGTGGAAAACTTGTTGCCATTAGCAGTTTATGTTTTCAGTGAAACGGAATGTAAAGGTAATACCTATAGACTTAGCGTTAATTGGGGGCGGTGCTGGCAACCGTGGTCCTATAAATACAAGTAGAGAAATGTACAGCAAAACTGGAGCGGCCCGAATTTACGACCTCCTGATAATCGATTCGGTACGCTACCACGTGAGCTACAAATGCAGGCGTTCTTCTGCGCATCCCAAAACGAACTGAAAATGATTCGCGGAAGCTTTACGAGTATACTTCGCCAGGTGGAAAGAATAAGTGGTAGAGACACACAGATATATCCCGGAAGGTAACTAACAGATATATCCCGGAAGGTAACTAACAGATATATCCGGGAAGGTGATTAACAGATATATCCGGGAAGGTGATTAACAGATATATTTTGGAAGGTAACTAACAGATATATCCCGGAAGGTAACTAACAGATATATCCCGCAAGGTAAATAACAGATATATCCCGGGAGGTAACTAACAGATATACCACGAGAGGTAACTAACAGATATATCCCGGAAAGTAACTAACAGATATATCACGGTAGGTAACTAACCTATATATCCCGGAAGGTAACTAACAGATATATCACGGGAGGTAACTATACACCGTGTTTCGGTAGAGGAAACCCCGACGCCGGAAAACTACACAACCACAAATCAGATCAAAGATCAGCGAAGAGTGTAAAAAAAGCAACAAAAGGTTCGAGCAGAAAATGGTGAGATCAAGATTAAGGGGTATAGGGGGTGGGACGGTACACGTGGCAGAAGAGTAGAACAGCAGAGCGACAGGAATGCTAAATGTTTAATTATAAAGAAACATAAACACATGTCGGAGGTACCTAAAAAAGAAACACATGTCGGAGGTACCTAAACAGGAGAAAAAATAGTGTAGCTATAAGGGAGATTGAAAGGGTATTAAGCTTTAGGTGGTGTGATAGGAGATGCAGTTTTTAGTTGCGGTTGTCCGATCGGAAATACAGGTTTTATTGCGGTGGTGAGATAGGAGATGCTGGTTTTAGTAGCGCTGTTCGAGGTTTTATTGCGGTGGTGAGATAGGAGATGCTGGTTTTAGTACCGCTGTTAAAGGTTTTATTGCGGTGGTGTGATAGGAGATGCTGGTTTTAGTACCGCTGTTCGAGGTTTTATTGCGGTGGTGTGATAGGAGATGCTGGTTTTAATAGCGCTGTTCGAGGTTTTATTGCGGTGGTGTGATAGGAGATGCTGGTTTTAGTACCGCTGTTAGAGGTTTTATTGCGGTGGTGTGATAGGAGATGCTGGTTTTAGTAGCGCTGTTAGAGGTTTTATTGCGGTGGTGTGATAGGAGATGCTGATATTAGTAGCGCTGTTAGAGGTTTTATTGCGGTGGTGTGATAGGAGATGCTGGTTTTAGTAGCGCTGTTAGAGGTTTTATTGTGGTGGTGTGATAGGAGATGCTAGTTTTATTCCGGTGGTGTCAAAAGAGATGCTGGTTTTAGTAGCGCTGTTGTGATAGAAAGCATTCATTTCTAGTATGTCTTATCGCGTTGCAGGCGAATATTTTCTCGATGAATCTTAATTTTCGTATTTCTTCAGTTATACTGCTTTCCTTGTGGTCTTGCGGCATTTCCAGTGTTGTTTGGCAGTGGGAATTTTTCACAAATCGGCCTTGGAGAATGGGGAGATCGAATGGCTGATTTGTGGCAGTTTATGCGTTGGTTCAGAATCTGGCTTGCTTCATTGGTACCAACTACTTGGGGGCACTTTCTGCAGGTGATGACGTAGATGTTGTTGGATGTATTACAGGTATATGAGCCAGTAACGGTATGTACTGAGCCGGTAGGTCAACTAACGGTGTCCGGAGTGGCTCCAACATGGCCTGATTCTATTTATGTGGACGATTGATTGTTAATTTACTGATCACTCGTTGAGTGGTTGTCGATAGGCGGTGATGTGTCTGTAGGGTAGAGCTTTTCTCATCGGGATCGTTTTTGCGAATGGACTGAAGAGCACTGATGATAATGGATGCTGTGTTCATCCAAGGATTGCACGTAATGACCAATGGAGTTCCGCTGTTATCCTGTAAACTGGCCGAAAATTAAACACTCGGGGCATTTCCTGCCCCTGTTTGTTAAGGGTGAAGGGTATGTAGGAGCTCTACAGGATTTTTGCTATCGACTCGTATCCGCAGTTGGGTATCATAGGCATAAAACATATAGTAGAGACTATGTCTATTCTATATGATGTCACCCAGGAGAGTGGTGTAAGCCGTAAATAAAAGTGGTCCGAAGACACTTTTAAATATATATATATAAATACGCATTACACTGTATGTATACTGTTGTAATTATTTTATCATTATATCGAAATTATGACGAAAATTACAAAATTCAGCCGCCAGAGTAACACATTCCAAAACGCCTCCACCTAACAACCACATTGAAAATGCCACATGTGTTACCTATTAAATTAATAATGGAACTCAGCATTCTAAATTTTGATTTCAACTCTCAAATGTCTTAACAACCTTGCCCTGGGATTAAGTGAACTAATATGCACGAATAAACCAACACGCATCACTAGACAATCAACAACCGTGACCATTACCCAGCCTAGATACAGCAGAGACAGTTTTGGGGTCGCTCCTTCCAAGTCACAGCACCTCAGTTGATCAACAGTCTTCCCCCATCTATACGATACATTACAAGTTTCTCTCTCTTCCAGTCCACTATCAAAACCTACCTTTCCAAAATGCATACTGTGCTAGCTATAGTTTAAGGATGATTTTAGTCTCGGAATTATAAGTTTTTCTCTCGAGTCTATATCAAAGCCTACCTTCTCTGAAAAGCATTCCGTGTACCATTTAGTTCTGTATTATTTTAGTCTACTGTGCGTGTCTTAGTCTTTTTAGGCTATAATATTTTCTAGGTAGAATAGATTAATTGTAAGTTTCACTGTTTCGTGCTAAATATGATACTTTTTACTTGTTACATACCATTATAGCTTCTATTATTTTTTTGTGTATACCATGTTGTGTTAACATTGTAAAGTGTCGCTGATAACTAGTTAGTTGAAGAGGCACTATAAATAAAATAATAATATATAGTAGTATTTGCATAGTATACTACCCAGAAACTTTAATTTTTCTTCGGTACAGACGGATGTTCCTTCTGCGCCCAGCTCACGCGTGCGATCAACGAGCGCAAAAATATGCGAAAATTACCAGGTCCAGAGAAAATCTTTGTTCCTGGAAACGACATGAATAGATGCGTTCGTGCTCTAGATGCGTGCTGCAGGGAAAGTGGGTGAAATTTATTTATCGCAAAATGTGATTTGTACCTATCGTATTCGTATAGCGCTCTGTGTAACTGCAGTGTGCTTCTCTCTGTATTTTGCTAATTTAAGTAATGTTATAGTTAGAGTACCTTTGTGAATTCAATATCATTATTTAGAGCTTGTGTTAGGCTACATACTGTGGAATTCGAAGATATTAACTTTTAATTTTTATTTCAGCTAGCTTTGTTTTAAGATTGCTCCCATAGGTCTAATGTTATAATTTCTTAGCTATATTTAGAACCACCCACACGGTTTACACACTGCCCCATTGTTCTATGGGACAATAGTGGACAGCGCACTGACCAGAATTTCAATACCTTCATTGCGACTGATCCAAATTATCATTATTATTATTATTATTATCATTATCGTTATCGTCGTCGTCGTCGTCATCATCGTCATCATCATCGTCGCCATCGCCATCACTATGACTATCACTATCATCCTTATCACCGTTGTCACCGTTATTACCGATATTATCGATATTATCGTTATCATAGTCATCATCCTTATCACCGTTGTCACATTTATCACCGTTATCAGCGTTATTACCGTTATTATCGTTATTACATTATGATATTTTGGAAAAGCTTTATTTAGACATATACGTGTACTGTACAACACACGGCCACCGCCGCTCTCAAAGCGTTTCTTCCCGTACTGAATGCTACGAACGATGTTTTATTCCACTATATAGGTTCATGCGATGGAAAACCTTTTTCCCGGTTGGCCATCTTTGACGTGCAACAGAGAGGGACATGGCTATCGGAGTGCATGGGCGTTGTCATAGATCGGAAGGCAGTTCTTACCACAGCATCGTGCTTCAGCGAGTACGTACCGATTTACGTTTCTGTCACACAAAAATCGGTCACCCCAGCAAAGCGTTAGCGTCTAGCATTTCTGATAACATCGTCTTAAACTGCTCATCGATAACTAAACGACCACACAAACACGGTTCGTTTATCACAAAGCATAATCACATTGCATGCCACGTGATACCTAGACTTCCGGCAGTAGCTTTGTCAACAGCCGTGGGTCCAGGCTCTATAGCGACGTCGCGGCGATTAAAACAGAAAGCTATCAAAAATATATCACTACACGTTGCATCAACGTATAGAGCGATAAAATCATTACGCGGTACACCGGTGTACAACAAATGATATGAATCATGAAATTTATGTGATTAGAGTGTACTTATCAGCCTAGCTGTTAAACACTTTACATGAAAATTATGCCTTATGGTCTAAGAATATAATAAATTATATAAAATTAACACCTAACAGTATACAAGTAATACAGATCAATGTTAGAGCACGATATAGATAACATAGTAATCCATCTACAAATTAATCGGTTTAGGGTAGGTTTTTCATAAAAAGCAGACAGAGTGATTTATATCTCTTAAGTGAGTGATACGCAAATTATAATATTGAAGGGATCTTGAAATGTATTATTGAAATAATGAATTACAAATTAAAGGTTAGGAAATTGTCTTTCACAATCAACAAATATTTGCACTCGAGTCTGCTTTATACTTTGGTAAATTTTATATTATTTAGTACTCTAGTCCGTTTTCTTGTGGGTAAATTGAATCTATAGAAGTTGCCTCATTCCTCCACATTTAGTTAACCTACCACATTTTTACTTTCGCTCGTATTTCACAATGACCATCCTAGACGTACATTATCGTCTCCCAGTAAAGCTACATTATCAACCATCGCGGAAAACCCGTCAGGCGCCTGTGCGTCCGGTCTTCGATTATAAATACGGACGGCAGGTCTCAGTCGGTGATCGAGCATATGATCCGCTGTTCTATTAGCTACGGATATCACATTTCGTCTCATTCGACGGGTGATTGACAGGTTGAATCATCGAACCAGAATACCGTCTATAAAGACTTTTGCGGTACTGGTTATCTTGTGAACGACTACATATTTATAAGTAAAACTCTATTGAAATATGGTGACATAAGTATACGATGTAGAGAGTATCGTAAACAGTGTCCCGCTAGACGATTAATAAATGGTAGTAACTTTTGAGTTACATAAGAGTTCATAACACATCCTAACTTAATTAGCCTGAGCTAGCGGTTCATATGCTCGCTCTTCGATAGTCTCCGACCAAATTCTTGGGCCAGCGGTTCATCTGCTTGTAGTTGAAAGTGGCGGCCACGGGGCAACAGCCGTCACAATAGTGAGAGGGCGTGGAGGTTCATATGCTCGCTGATCATATGCTCGCACCCCGTCTCAGTCGAAGCACTTCCATTAATTCGACACACTTTTATAAATTTATTCATGTATACATAATGTTTTTACAATTCAATTTTCAAATAAGCCTCAACTCTGAGCTTATGACCAACAATAATAAGCGAGCCTTTCATAAGAATAGTCCCCAATTTAGCATTGCTTCACCGTCATTCATGTTAGAGTAATGATAGAATATAGAAACTACAACATGTACATTTACAATCGTAGTTATATTGTCCTTCAGTCAGCTCTCTACATATAATTAGTCAGATGACACTATGATTCTACTCACTCCACGCTTATAGCGCCTCTGTGCCTGGCGTCCAGTAGAATAGTAACACAGAGCTGTCTACTTGTCTCTCTAAAGTTCTACCTCCACGTAGACCTTCAACAAACGGTGCTACCAAACGAGAATTACGATTACAATCGATATCCCCAAATAAAGACTTTAATCAAGCGTAGACACACGCACAAAGGATAAGTTTACCGCCGTGTAAACGAATGAGATTTTGAATGCCTCTCTCTCTACTAATTTACATAGCTTGCAAACCATATATCATCAAAAATTTCCATAAATCTGCATAATTCTCACTCATAAAACTTTGAGTCAACGAAACCGTACAGCGTGGTATCTTTCCTACATTGGACACTTCGAAGATTGTTACGAAAGGAACCACACAGCATGATTAACCGATGACAAAAAAAACTTTAAAATGTCCCTCGCACGCATTGACGTCAATAGCAAACAAGTTTCCTGTAACTCTCATGTCATGCCTAAATTCAGGGAGTGCGTAGTTATAAAAAATAAACTTCTAACCTCCCACCAACTTACTTATTAGCAAGGTTTAATGTGAAATAAATATCCAGGGTACAGAGGAAGTACTCCCAGCTCTAATTATTATAATTTTATTGTAATATACAAGATTTTGACTGTAATTTTCGGAAACTAACAGCTCGCAACCGACCTGACCTAAATCGTTTCGATATTCAATTGGCTATTTTTACATTTAGACGACGTGTACTCGGAACTTTCTCTCGGCGTATACACGGTTTTTCATCAATCAAAATTATACCGTCGAAGTACGTCATCTACCGAGATATTCCTTTAAATTCCCCAGTGCCGATTTAGGCTACGCGCGGACTCGCCCATGTTCGCGATGGACGTTATTTTACAGCGAAGTTAAAATTAAGATCCACTGCGTAGTTTATCGTGACTCTCGTTTAGTTTAGATCGATACTGCCGTGTTTACTCGCTACTTAGTGTAGAATAATTTAAAGTTGTTTATTAATAGACGAAGTGTTATTCTATGTAATATATTGAGAGAATTGCTTACAGACTATCAGTACGTTCAACGGATATTTTCATTAAACAGTATAATTTATTAATGAATATCTTTTACAGTGAAAAATACCTCTGGCGTATCGGGGTCGGGGGGAATGCGTTTAAACCTCGTCTGTCCAAGGGGGTCTTGGTAGCCCTTACCATGTGGTTATGCAAAGACTTTTTGCGCGACTGTATTTCTGATGCTCTTTGAAGGCCCGCGAAAGGGCCCACCTCGCTATCTCGCACGGGAAAATAATCAACTCGCACAAGTTTAGCGGAGTATGCGACACGCGTAGGCTGTGGGTATTTGGAACCAGTGGCGTGTATAAACGAAGGTCAATCGTCTGTCCGACTCGGCCGTTTTCACTGCGGTGTATTCCCCACCATAACGAATGCTTATCCGTTCGTCTGCTTGGGGTACGAGCATATGATCCGTGAGCATATGAACCGCCACGCCCTCTCACTAATGTGACGGCTGTTGGCTTAACCAAGGCATACTTACAAGCTAGCTTTTTAAATATTCAGTGATAGGCAAGAGAACGGATAGTCGATAAACTATTTAGGTCGACTATTTACCTCCGTATTTTCGTTATCACCAAATACCAGAGTATAACTGAATCATCAAATTGCTATCTCTACTGTTGTTTGGCGAGGTAACTAGAATATTATAAATAACTCTGCTGCCAGGTTCCTACCGGAATACAAAAATCGTCGAATCTCCATCTGGGGCAGGCATTATGAATATGCATCACATACAATACATAAGGACTACGACCCTTCCGTAAGCGCAACAGGTAAATAGTATGATTAATACATAGAATAGGTAGATTCAATGTTTAATATACTACTCCAAAATTCTTAAGGATCATCCATATAATATTAGATAATACACTGAAATATACCTCTATAAAATATATGTAGAATACATTATGAATAGAAATGTGATTGATTTGCTGGAGAGCTGGGGTCTTGTTGACGAGTGAAGAGTACATGTTTCACATGTTGACCACTCAAGGCTATAGTAAGCCAAGCCCATACACGAGTACCAACATTTTACTGCACATTACATCAGATTGTCAATTTGACTTGGACTTTTCTCACTGAATTTCTAACATTAAAAGTAGTGTTTTAGTGGTTGTTAGGTGTACCTCTATCTACCGGAATGCCTCCAAGACAAAATCGTCGCCATTTGACGTCAGAAGATCTGAATAGAGGGATAGGCATGATCGAGCCTGGCATGTCCCACTTTGTGGCTCAAGAGTTTAGTGTGTCACAAAGTGTCATCTCCCGTACTTGGAATCGCTATCAGGCTACTGGTACAGAACAACAGACGACATGGTACAGGACACAAACAGAGTTACAACAGGTGCACAAGGCCGATACATCACCCTTTCCACTGTGAGAGACCGGACGTCCACGGCTACAGCCTTGCAGAGAAACCTGAGAGGTACAACACGGGTTCGTCTATCCACCCAAGCCATCAGGAATTGGCTTCATGAATCAGGATTGTGAGCTCGCCGCCCAGCTATTCGCATCGCACTCCACGGCACAGACAACATCGATATGACTGGTGCCGACAATGTCACCTGGACCCAAGCCCAGTGGAGTACTAAACTCTTCACAGATGAGTCCAGGCTCTGTCTTGACTTTAATGATGGTCGTGTTCGGGTGTGAAGAAGGCCGAATGAGCGATATTCCGATTCTACAGTTGTTAAACATGACTGGTATGGCGGCTGCTGTGTCATGATCTGGGGCGGCATCACTAGCACGCGTCGTACAGACCTCTATGCCACTGAATACGGCACGTCCCCATCATTTGGTACTAATGAGTAAGAACGCTGTAACAGGTCTTTTATGCGTTTCTGGACGCTACTAATCCATGTTTTGTGAAAAAAACACCACGTTTCTTTGTTTTCTGGGATGTTTAGAGTGTTTTATTTTTTGTGACATTTTGTGAAGAAGCAACATGTGGGCATTAGTTTGAAAACCGACGTTCTTTCGTTCTTCAAGTTTTAGTTCATGGGCCTACTGCCAGTGGTAAGTGCGCTTGGAAATTTCGTGAAGCCAGATGGATGATAAAGGTACGGAATAAATTCTTCTAAATTCTCTCTTTTTTTCGTAATTCCATACCTCGATTTATCTGAGCCAAAATTTAACAAAATAAGTGAAATCAATTACATCATGCGCCAAAAAACTCGTTCTCGAAATAAATATAATTGTACTCTTAATAAAGTTGCGTTATTATTATTATATTATGATTATAATAATATAATTATATTGCAATTATATCGTAACTATGATATTATAATTATAATTAATATGGTTACTATGGGTATTACGGTTATTACTCTTATTTCGGATATTATAATTATTATATCATATTATTTTCATTATATAATTATATTATCACTATAATAATAACCACATTATGCTTCATATATTACATATATTATCGTCACCGTCACCTCCTCTTCACTTCATCGCTATCGTCATCCTCATTCTCCATTTTTCTCTCATTGGGATATACACAATAAGAGTTGCAATGATTTCGTTTTGAATATGATGATGAATAAAATATAAACCTGTCGTTTCGCCTAATTTTAGATCAAATACTATACATTTAATATCATTTATTACTCATTGGTTTCCATCAAGAAAAATCCTGCCAAAACATCAGCCCAGTTAACTTTCCTCAACTTGTTGCATACACGAAACTTATATTTAAAGCTCTTACACACTTTATCCTGTTATCATGAAGAACTCCGATATCGGGCGACCATTACTGATCCATTGCATGATTGCTGTCCTTGACTAAGCATGCGCATTGCTAACGATTTTCCTCCAACCTGGGTAGTTCCGTACCTGTCGATGTTTCATCAACACCAACCTCTGTGCTGCTTGATCCATGCACTTTAAAATATCGTTATGAAACTCCCACAGATTACCCTTATGCACGTGATCAGTACAGTTGATATAACTACTCTAGCGAGCTCGTGAAATAGCTCATAGATGCCCTTTTGGATTCATAAACCAATATCCAAAAACAGAACCTGCGTCACCGAGTCTAAAGCATGCGCGGACGATGTCAAGAAGTAACTGACAGTAAAGGCGGTCACACGCGCTACTACGAGCGAGCTATCGGCAATATTTGAGAGTCCCAAATGTTAAAAATATAGAATCCTAAAAGTAAATTTCAATTTTGAACCATATGTGTGATCTGCCCGTTAAATTGACAATGGTATTCACACAATTTCGTTGTTCAAATCACTTATTGTCAATCGAACTAGGTCGCCACAATGACGTTCCACGGAACCAGAGGAAGTGTCTTCTATGTGAGCGAGACGACGTAGGTGACGAGTTTCATATTTTTTTGTTGCGACTTCTTTGCGAAAGAAAGAAAAGAAATTCTGCCTAAAATTGTACACTGTTCGCCCGAACACGAGTGCGAGAATTATTTGTAGTAAAGGGAAATAAACTAATAAATCTGGCACGTTTTGTTAAAATAATGGATCATTTCAGACAGGTCTAGCTATAATTACCGTATATCGCATTATTGTTCCTTTTTAGTTTAGAGTGGTCAGTTTAGTTGGTCAGTCCATAGATGAACCCAATCAGGAGGCGAGCTGGCCATCGTTAGTCTGCTTTGTCACGGTGCATAGAGTTGGTCGGTCTCTTAGTTTTTGTCTTATTTGGGATTTTCCCGCAATTAAACAGGTGTATTTGACTATATTTTTTGTGTCAATTATGGATTCCAATTTTGAATGTATATCGATGTGTGTCTACTATACCCCGAAAGGGGATATACGTTGACAAGAAAATGACAAAGACGAATGGCAAACTCCCTGTTCTTACCATGTTTAATACACAATGCAAGCGTACCCAACAAAGACTTATCAAATAACAGAAAGTACTACACTATTTCTCGTATTCGACAACGGTGATAGAAACTACAATTTATGGCATTTTTAACAGTGCCAAACATATACGTAGATAAAAAGTACGCAACAGTATTATCTATATTAAGTCAGGCAGTCAATTAAGCATGAAGGCTTCATCACAACACAGAATGTAATCGAAAAAAGTGTGAATATCGATTGGCAATTGATAGTTTCAAATGCAAAAAAAAACACCACGTTGAGATGTGTCCCCTTTCGCGGATGTTATTTCTATACCACCTTAAACATCGGGGAAGAGGCCCCAGGGTGGTTCCCCCAGACGAAAATTCAAAATCGGTTATGATTGGCTCTATGCATAGATAAGGTATGTATGTGAATAAAACTTGCTAAAGCTATATAAATAAAAATATTTGAAATTAAAATACAAAAACAAAAACTAGACTAAAAAACTCAGCATTCGTGCGTTCATGTGCCGAAGAACTAAAATTACAGTCGTGAATTTTTTTTCCGATGATCATTACTTTGACGTTAAATATTAGTCTTTAGATCCGATGTATTTTGAAGACATTGCAGTAGTACAAACTGCAAACTGGCACAACCAGTATCCAGTTGGTATACCATAACAAGACATTTTATTTTATCATCGGTTCATGAATTCGTTTAATTACAGATCATCGTCTGCGAGATAAAACCCGGTTATACAAGCGTATCACAGACACACATTATTTACAGTTGAGGTTATAATAACTGTTCCATATCAGTAATATAAACAAATAGAAATGGTAACACATTTATGGCTCACTGCTGAGGTATGGATGACTGAGCCATATCTCCGAAGTGAGCCATAAAGATGGTACCACTTCTATTTGCTTATATTTTAACTGAATGACACGGCTACCACAATGTGTTCCATACCATTGTAGGTCTTAGTATATTACAAAATATTGCTTGGGCGATCACTTCGCAATGCATGGCGATAATAAGGAAACCGTGTCTAGAAAAGCATTAGAAAATGTATTATAGCATTTTATAGTATATTTGTTAATCGCACTACTTCGAAAATGTTTGTGCATAGTTACTTTCTGTGGGTATTTATTGACTGCAAGCTCTCATGAATTGAGCATATCGAGGACGTCAAATCTAACGTATCTAAGAGTCTCTATGTCCTCCACAAAGTCGAACATATTCTCAACCAACCTGTTCTACGTTCTCTTTCCTGTTCTCTAATTTTACCTTACATGAATTATTGTTGTGAGATTTGGGGTAACATTATCAAAGCAACTCACTAAAGTAACTCTGTTGCAGAAAACGAACAAATGTGCAAGAGAGAATATACCCCGCACAACACAATCTCAAACCGAGTTTAAAGAATAGAATTTATTACAACTTGAAGACATTGTTAAACTACGAAGTCTCATGTAAAAAGTGTATTCTAGAACGTTGCCAAAAGAATCTTGGAATACCACGTTGTAAATAAATCGGTTACTCGCCAAAACAATAACTTTACAATCCAGAAGCGTAGAACTTGGTCAAGATCATTTGCTTATCAATTCCTCGTGTCAAACTTTAGAAATATCTGAGTAATGAATTAAAGAAATCGAGTCGTTCGCTCATTTCAAAACCAAACTGAATGTGTAATTTTTATTATTTTAATAATGTAATAAATTAACACACTGTAATTATATGATTTATAAGTATATTTATAATAATAAATAATAATAATAATCAATTTGTTTTGGAGGCGCCCTAATAACTAGTATGTCTCTTAGGCGCCTAAATAATACAAGAAATTCACATAATGATACGAGAAATTCACATAATAATACAGGAAATTCAAAAAGTAATAGGCAAAATTCACATAATACAAGGAATCCACACTATAATACAGAAAATTACCACAATAATACGAGAAATCAACATAATATGGGAAATTCACATACTGATACTAGAAATTCATATCATTATACGGGAAATTCCTCTACTAATACTGGAAATTCATAATGGTACATTATACGAGAATTCACATAATACTAGAAATTCACATAATAATACAGGAAAGTCACACAATAATATGAGATATTCATATTACATTTTTACGTTTAATTACAACTACATATGTACATTACATTACCAAGACTTGCTACAAAAAATATCAATATAATTATATGTCAGTGTACTTGTTATAATATATAATATCACCACACTTGATAACAATTCCCATGTAACCATATGTTGTATTGTATATACTTAATTTTCGATCACAAACTTCCGCACCGCTAACTTCTACCTGAACTATTAAGCAAATAAAGTGGTAACACCTTTATGGCTCACTGCGGAGATATAGATCACAAGCTTTCGAATGTTAGAACATTC
>WURV02146957.1:5267-18211 GCA_011762755.2 Epimenia babai | reverse complement strand
CAATCTTGACTATAGGATTAATGAGAAGATTTCTAGAACTTTTACATACCAAATCCCCTGTACTCTTGTATCCATTACAATCTTGACTATAGGATTAATAAGAAGATTTCTAGAACTTTTACATACCAGATCCCCTGTACTCTTGTATCAATTACAATCTTGACTATAGGATTAATGAGAAGATTTCTAGAACTTTTACATACCAAATCCCCTGTACTCTTGTATCCATTAAAATCTTAACTATAGGATTAATGAGAAGATTTCTAGAACTTTTAGATACCAAATCCCCTGTACTTTTGTATCCATTAAAATCTTAACTATAGGATTAATGAGAAGATTCCTAGAACTTTTACATACCAAATCCCCTGTACTCTCGTATCCATTACAATCTTGACTATAGGATTAATGATGTAGTTTCTATCACTGTTGCCTAGCAGATTCTCAGTTGTCTTGTATGTGGTACAGTGATGACTTTAGAAGCGATGAAACATTTCCATCACCTCCCTACTGCATTCAGTTTTCACTATTGACAAGTGACGTGACTATAATAAAAACTCGATACATACTCCATCAGCACAATTGGCTGCCAGAACTCTCTAGAATTCATATGGTGCAGTGCCGGATGTATCAAGTACCGGATGTATCCAGTACCGGATGTATCCAGTACCGGATGTATCCAGTACCGGATGTATCCAGTACCGGATGTATTCAGCGCTGGGTGTATTCAGGCACCAATCGAACCAAAATAACTTAGTATGTTAACATTTTGCCTATCAAAGTATGACACGAAGCAGGTTTCTACATTTGGTGGTGGATATCACAGCAATAGAGATCACTTTATTCCTGAATTCCATTATTCCATAATTACATAACTAACTAGATATGGTTCAGGCTGTTGCTTGATGTACTGAAGAGCTCTGGATTCGTGTTCAGGTACATGTGTACTTATGAATTTCATACCTGTATAATAAACCGCAAAGGCTACTGCCTGTAATTAATGTAAAGGTAATTGTAAAAATTTTAATATATAGTTAAGTGGATATTGATAAACGTTGATGAGAACTTTAAAATAATTATTTATTTTTACATGATATACGGGTATGTATACATATACAACATAAAATACGCTGGTCATAAAGCATAAAAAGTACTTGATATCTGAAATAAATACTACATACCAGTCTCGTAAAAGGAGCAAATAATGAAGCAAACATTTCTCACTTTCAAGATGTGATTAAGTTCAGGTAACTATACAAATGTTTCAACATCGTGTTAGATCCCTTCACATTGGCTCAATGAACTGAAAGTGAGGTCGAACGATGTACTAATAAATTTTGATATAAATGAAAAGTTTGAAAATTGAGCTTGATTTTTCTGATGAAAAACACCATTATTCAAGTAATGAAAAGTTTTCTACACAATAAGTAACGCATTAAATTCTCACACATGAAATTTTCACACATTAAATCAATAAAGAAACCAGAAACAAAAATTGCATTAAGTAATTAATAAACAGCACGAATGTTCACTTACAAGTATACATCACATTCAATTTTTGGTATTACCCAAATGGGAACGGGGTGAATAAAATGCTGTCAAGTAGAGATTTAGTATTTCACATGGAAATTCTCAGATCAAAGTTAAATTTCCACTCATCACATTTATAGTTAATAGTGTATAGTGTGACATTTTTATAATGTACTGGGGCAAGTAATGGTACAGACATGACTTGCTCTTGCTTTCCCAGTGTATATTTATGCATGTTGCCATGTTTTAATTGATAAAGTATTCGGTTGAGACAGGTACTGGTCAATTTGTGCATGAATTGTAATTATATAAATTATATATACTTTTTACGGCGTACAGTATGTCGGTATGTCCTACTTTTTCACTGACACGGTTAAGTCAATCAGTACCGTAAGGATGGTATATGTATCTTACACCAAGATCCATCAAAGAGACATAATTGACCAATCTCGGGATTTGAATCCTACACTTTTTGACTCGTCCAGTTCTCTACCAACAATTCCATGCTGTTGCCATTAATTTAATAACCTCCTTAGAACATGCCGTATCAATAGTTAATTAGCTACACTGTACATAATTCTATACTACATAATAATAAAACCAGTGAAATCTTTTACAATGTAATAAATACGTATAAAATGGTTCTGTCGTGTATCACGTACGTTGACTAGATTGAATCTATTTGGCTGAAACTTTTCTTCACATATTTCTATCATGCGGCATCAATTGGGAATTTTTCCGTAAAATAAAAACATAGCACTAAAATATGTAAATAAAATAAAAATGAAATGAAGGGTTTTTAAATTTACGCGAACCAATCTCTAAGATAACGTACAAAACAGTGGCTGCAAACTTTACAGCTAGCTAATTCTAACGTATCTATACACGGTGTGCTGAGCCAGTGACTTTTATATACTATTTTATATACTCTCAAATATGGTTGTGTTGAAAATTACTAAAATTTGTAGCATTGTGTGCACCATTTTGTTGTTAATATGTGTATTGTTCAATATTGTTAATGAAGAGGGCTAAGGTGAGCGTCACTGCTCTTGCCCAATTCATGTTTCAAATTTCCATTGAAATAAAAATATTATAAAACAAAACGAAATCCTTTAGATACTTAAGTATGGACCACCCAAATATGTGATAGACCACCCCACAAATGATTCCGATGAAAATATGACAGTAGATAACGAGAATATTTTTCACGGAATGACGTAAAAATAATTGTTTCACAATACATTGAGAACATGATTTTACATGTAACTACAGCAATGACAATTCTACATTATTACTTTGTGCCCTAAAACAGGCATTTCACAAATTTCACAATACCCTACAAGTTTACATTCGCTCATTTACTGATGCATGACACATTGTGACTGCTGCATACGGTGGGGCGGTATGTATGTATTTATAGGCTGATTACAGAGGTAATTGTTGCGTGGGTCATCCATGGCCCTTTACAAAGCTAGCCTATGTGGTTAACACGACAATTTGATTAGCCTCACTTATAACAAGTGGGAAGACACCTAGTGTGAACAACCCACTTAGTCTGGGCAGACATTTGACCTTTTTGCATTCACGCCACTGGTTCCAAAACATATGGGCTACATATGTCGCACACTCCGCTAAGTCTATGGAAGGTCAATGGTTATTTACGATGAAATGACAACATAGCGGGGAGGTAGGCGACACAGAGATCATATATAGAGCATCTGAAGCACAGCAAACGTCAGAGGGATAAAGCCCGACATAACGACACCGCAAGGGCTACCCAGACCCAAATGGGCACAGGGCTTTAAGGTGTTAACTACGCTTACTGCCCCCTATGGTGGAATGGTAACAGAATGCGTAATGATGAGTGATTTAAAATGCAATAATAGCTTAGATGATGTTAGATAAAAGTGACCACTGACAACAGCTCGAATCATGGCTTGAGGCATAATTTATAAGATTTAGATGGTTTCAACAGAAACAGCTAGCTATCGGTGAGAAATCACTGACATCACGTGTTCTACTTCTGGCAGTTCTGACCAGTCATTCAACAGTATTTATCACGTGATGAAAATATCACTCTCTAGTGGATGACAACATGGCAGCTTCTTGTCCAGTAATTTTCAACGGCCACAAATTGTGACATTTACTGTCCCTAAAGTGCATTAAATCCAACTCCGTTTATAAACTGCCTATATACATATATATTTTTTAAGTCTCAAGTTACGTCAAGACAAGAATAACGATGTTCCATATAAAAATGAAACAAAGTGTAGAGAATATTCTCCTTTTGAGATCCATGAAGAATGGCGAGATAAAAAATATACAAAACACAATTATGTCAATATTGCCTAAATCTGTTGTGCCCATTGAAATATTCTATTCACTGCGTCAGTGAGAGCTTGAATCTTAAACCATTTCATCAAATGAGGAAATCTGCAGTTACATAATTTGGAACCTCATGTGTTTGTTTGTGGATGCTAGTAACGTTAACCCATGGTAACATGGTAACTATCCTGCTGTCTGGTGATATGTATCTTCTGTATATGAGATTATACCTCCACCACAAATATAAACATTATCGATTAATATCACATCAGCAACTACAGCACTACATGATGTGTAAGAGCCCCATTAGTAACAGAAGCATTGTGCAAACATACACCCGCACTAGTAGGCAATAACCACTGATTATCAGCTAGATTTATAGTTACATGATTTACCAGTAGTAGCAACCATTAAAATCATTTACTGAATAGTAGTCACGCACTAGACTGCCAGCACTGACCATACAGATCCATTACTGGATGAATGTTGAATGTCCGCAACAACCCGACATGATTAATCCTGCAGTTGAGTCTCTAGTTGATTGATACACACAGTAGGCTTACAGCCTTGAAACTATCTGCGGAATGAAGGCACGCAATTGGACGATAGCACTGGCCATACATATTGTTCGCTGGATTATTGTACGCAACATTCCGACAAGATCAATCATGATCAATCATTCGCTATGTGATTAATACGCACGATGGGTTGAGAGCTTCAATTTGCTATCATTTGCTGGATGGAGGCACGTAATTGGACAACAACGCTGTGCCATTGATGCCTCGTACTGAGATTTTATTCGGTCTCACCAAAACACCGTGACCCGGTTTACATGTGAAATAGCGGTGACCTTGCACCATGCCATCGTTCTTTCCACGCGCCGATCGCAGTTCCACGCCGACCCACACACCATCGGCGAAGTTCGTTGGGCCAATGTACCGAACTACACCTGGGAACCACATAATGATCTGTTCACTATACACAATTGGTACGTATCGCATACGGGGCAGCTGAAAATCTAGCGAGATTGAGGAAATTACCGAAATAAACACTAAATCATAGGATGACAGAATTTATCGTGAGCACTGAAATAATGCCAAGGCATAATTATGACAACATGGTTAATTTAACAAACTTATTAAAGTTAAAGTAATTTTCAAGGATTAAAAGCACAAACATGTTAAGGTGTCATGATAAATATGTCTACATGACAACATATGGTATATGGGTAGAGTAAAATTATTTTCAGGTACAAAAAATTACACGGATCTTGCAATGCGTTCCAACGTGTGGTCCAAAAACGTCCATTCATGCGATATCCATTTAGATTACGAAATGCTTCGCCATGGAAAGTAGCAAATTTTATTTATACACAAAATAATTCACATATACTTCAGGCAGCTGTGGAGGCTGTGGAACTATGGAGGGTGGTTGTTGAAACTACTCTCCAGTCTGTGAGTCACATACAATATGATTGTGTTCAACTATGAAGCGCAGTTGGTCAAGTGGTAGGTGCACTGAACTAGGAACCGACAGGTCGCGGGTTCGATACCGCTCACAGGTGATTCCTGCGACGATCCTCAGCGAGTTATTTATCCCCAATTGTTAGAGTAAACCAGTCTCCAGAGACAGATACGAAGCCGCTTCATATCTCTGACGGCAGATGTGTACGAATGTCGAGGGGTATTGTATCTGCACTGAATATAGCTGCCATAATCATTCATGGTAAAGAACATCTGACAGCCGTGGCTGATACACGCAGTCTATAAGCGTTGTATTTGACCTTTATTTATGAACAACATACCTATGACATGTATATACACAGCTGTGACAGCTGCTTAGTCAACTCAAGAACGTCAGCTGTTAAGGCTGCACGCTGAGGTACCAACGCGATTACTCACCCATGCCACCGTTACAGAAGACCGTCGTTCCCACACACAGTTGTAGAGTGCAGCTGGCACCCGGGGTCCTCACTATGCTCTGGTGTGGGGCGCTCTTCACCCGCCTACAAATGTCACCCACAACTTAATGCTTCATGCAACGGATCACATGACTTTATACTCAAATCACAGGGGGAAAATACAATCCACGATGCAGTCGATGATTTTACATAAAAAATATAACTGATAACATAATTAACTAATATATCGCTAAATAATCAATGGCCATTCAAGATCATAAAATAAAATGACATTAATCCGATTCAGGTGAACTTATTAGACTTGCTGTTAAACACACGTGACATAAGTCAATAATCATGCTCAATAAACCTCAACTCGTAATGTAATTGTGTTAATGTAGTCTACAGGCCTAGGTTATCTACAGTTTTAAAGAGAGCAATGTTAAATAAAGCATTGGAAAAAACTATCGAAGAAAAAAAATGTACTGGGAGAAACTATCACGATTAACAGGATTCAGCTGTGGTGTTATTTCACGATTAACAAGATACAGCTGTGGTGTTATTTCACGATTAACAAGATACAGCTGTGGTGTTATGTCACGATTAACGAGATTCAGCTGTGGTGTTATTTCACGATTAACAAGATACAGCTGTGGTGTTATTTCATAATTAACAAGATTAAGCTGTGGTGTTATCTCATAATTAGCAAGATTCAGCTGTGGTGTTATTTCACGATTAACAAGATTCAGCTGCTGTGTTATTTTATGATAAATAATATTCAGATATCGTGTTATGTAACGATTAACAAGAATCAGACATGATGTTATTTCACAATTAACAAGATTTGACTGTGGCATAACTTCCCAGCTAGCAAGATTCAACCGTGGTGTTATTATTTTAACTAACAAAATAAGGCTGTAGTGTTATTTCATGACTGATGTTATTTTTCTGTGGTGTTATTATTACAACTCACAAGATTTACCTGTGGTGTTATTTCATGACTAAGACAATCATATTGTTCTAAGGTTATTGTCCTCTAAGAATATAGAAAGGACCTCTTTGAAATAATTACCTGAGTGAAAGGAGTCAGAAATTGTTTCCGTAGAGGATGACGTTCATCAAAACTTTAAGAACATTTTAGTACAAGCAATACGTATTAATTTTAGTATAGCATATATATTTTGGAAATCACTCTCACTGAAATAGTCTCAAGAAAACATTACAGTAACTATTGTATTTATTACATTACTATACCTTATTAAAACTGATATTATCTGCGCTGAGACAGATCTATAAATCTTAGTGAACTTTTATTGAAAAGATGAGTATACAAATAGTACAGCTGCATATAGAATGGTGGCAAAAAAGATTTCTTACAAAAAACATAACACAAAAAAAGTAAAGGTAAGCATATTCCATAGATTAAATAAGTATTAATGCAAGCTTTCTTATATAAGTTCACCTTGGCAAGTGATATGAAAAAGAGCATTAAACTTGAGGATATAAAAAATGTAGAGTAAAACATGTACAGACTGCAAGTAGTAGCCAATAAAGGCTCTCAGATGTGGATTACAATTATATTTTTGGGAGCTATTCAGTGCATATACAATACCTTCAAAATGAATTGTTGAGGATCATCGTGGAAAAGTCGACCGGTTGGTGGTCTCGAACCCGCGACCTTTCGGTTACGAATCCAGTGTTCCTACCCCTCGACTAACTGCTACCCCGAGCAGATATATATACTTATATACAAGAGTAAGTTTACACTTTTAATACTTACCTCAGGTAGTCTCTGAGTTACTATTTATTTTATCTCAGATATCGCTAACTACATATTTGAGCCACTTTTAAACACAAATGGTGTTATTTGTGTCATATAATGTAATCTAAAACTACTCACAGAGGTGATATACCGCTGACGGAAGATGTCATGTTCTTAAAGCTGTTGTTTGCTGAAGATAGTCACCATACAAAGATAATGCAGTTAATGCACTGACTAGCCAATGAATGTATTAACAAAATTAAGCAAGGGCACAATACACAGAGTACAGAAACACATGGTGGAGTTGTTTTAACTGTTTTAACTCTTACCGCTCTGTGATCACAGAATTGTATTGCTAGAGTAATGTGATGTACCAATGATGATGTGTCAGTGCGATGAGCGTTGGATAGTTTTAAAATTACAGATTTTTATCGCAATTACAGTACTAACGTATTATCTGTGTACATTTCATCTCCATTATTTGTTTAGTACCTGGTCAAGAATCAATTAATAGCTGATGAAGACAAGCAAGACTAGTATTGTGTAGTTAGTCAATACGTTCATTGTTGATCGGTGAACATTGTGTATTATGTAAGAACGAGTGTTGTTTGGTTTGGTCACATCTGCTCTGTGTATAACCCTACTGTATTACTTACCGCTACTACGACGAGATACATGCTCGGACAGACTCATCACATCCACCGACTCTGACGAACCAAAGTCCGTTGTGCTCAATCTGAAACACACCTCGGTCAGTCAATAGTTAACGAAAATCTGATGATATATGCTCTGATGGGCTAAAGTCTGTTGTGTTCAATCTGAAACACACCTCGGTCAGTCAATAGCTAATGAAAATCTGAAGATATATGCTCTGATGGGTTAAAGTCTGTTGTGTTCAAAGAGAAAAGAACTCGAAAAGCTAGCAAATCACTCAAAGATGTGAAATGGTTCACACTGATGAACCTAGGTCAGTTGTATTTAACCCAATCTCCATATCAAAAGGATGAGGGTGGGGCGGTGTTCATGAATAAAGAGAATCAACTTCAACTATTTGTCAGTTTTTTTTAACCAAGATGAAGATTACTCAAACATCTTTGGCTTCTATTCTAATTGATTACAGTGCTAGAATACTGAAAGAAAGATGTCTTTATAGATAACGTCTTACTTGAACCCAACCAACTCTTAGTTTGTGACCCCATCATACTCAAAGGTCTAAAGGGAATTTCCATATGTTCTACATTATTAAGTGTTTGACAGCTAAGCTAATAAGCAAACTTTGATCCAAGACATTTTATTTCAGAACCTTTGACCACTCATACAAACAGCCTTTCGCATGTCCACATAGACACTCACTTTTTAATACGAGAGGCAGGTGAGAAGACTCCATACCTCGGTTGACATGTAAAGTATCTCGTTCCATTAACCGAGCCATCATTCTTACCCTCACGTCTATGCAGCTCTATACCATACCACTGACCTACAAGGCAGCAGGTAATAATACAATATGGATTCATCAAACATTTACAACTTAATAATCACTAAAAACATTGATGACAGAAAGGTTTATTAGAATTACAATATGAGTAAAATAATAAATATTTAACATTCAGAGCACATACAATATAAGTGTATTGTTATTGCACAAAGTGTAGTCTCATAATTTTCCAAGTTATCCCACTTTTTTTACACGCAAAAATCATTCAAGAACAGAATAATATAATTTTCACCATATATTATAATACATTAATGGTGTTATTAATACTATAAATATCTTGTATGATTAGTCGTTTCATGCCATCAGTTTATCCAGCAACACAAACAGAAGAGCTGAGCTAATGACAGCAAAGTTTGAGGGACCTCCTCAGGAGGTAATTATTTTCCATTAATTTCATAAATGGTAACATGCCGTTATTCTATAGCGTAAAACATTCTTAATTTATGCTATGAGGGCTAAAATTGCAGGTATGACATAAAAGGCAATATTTTAATGGGTGTCCATGGAGGACAGTTGCAACCACTGATCTAGGTAACAACGACCGATGGAGACCTCCACAGAAACCAATGATTTTGGTATTAGTTACGTTCATTATCAATGATTATCAGTTAGGGACATATAATTAAGAGTGCGGTGTAGTTTAGTTCAGAAATACGCCGATTACCAAGGTAATCATTGCCTAGGCAACCATTTCCCGGCCCTTTAGCCCGCATGGCCCATGTGGTTAAGTTAACACGACCAAGGTATTATGCTAACTTATTCGGGGTGTGAGAAAACACATACTGTAATAAGCCCAAAGCGCCTGGGTAGACAATCGACCCGCTCCCATGTAGGCCGCTGGTTCCAAATGTCAACAAATGCCTACATATGTCGCACACTCCACAAAGTCTATGATAGCTAATGGTTATTTACAATTAGATGACGTAGCGGGGAAGTGACATAGACCCCCCACAGAGCATCTGCAGCACAGACAAGAGGAAAAAGCCCTAATAGAACCACACTGAAAGGGCCAACCAAACCAACATGGGCACAGGACTTTAAGCTGCTCTCCGCCAGAAAAAACGTCACATGTAGTACACTAGCTAAGCGCGATTTGAACCAAGGTCCTCTGGGTTCAAAGTCAAAAGCTCTAGACACTACACTAACTGGCCCCCAAGGGTGTTGTCTAACTTGAAATAAATTTTGTTTGGATGGAATATATGTCAACAGATATTGTAACGTATTTACAGAACATGAGTAAATTCTCGGAAGGTTTCTCTATAAAGCCCCAGATGCTGATACAGTCCTGTCCCCAAGATACTACTGAACAGCATTACCTGGAGCAAACTGTGTAGTTCCGATGAATTTGATGACGCCCTTACGCTTTCCCGCGACAACCACGTGATCGCCTACTTGGAGTGCCTCGGAATCTTCCACTGAATTGGTCAATCGGTGTAAACCTTGTAAGGCAAAAAGTAGTAGGTTTTACTGGGTATGGAAAATACGGTAACTGTATCCAATATACACGGGTGTGTAACAGTGGGCTTGGTTATTATACCAAAAAACCCACAAAATTAAACTGCAAAATATTATGCGGAAAATGGAGGGCAGTTGGCGGATGTCTCGGTCTTTATGCACAGGATTATTTTAAATGGAAAAGGCAATGTTTCTACTGTCACTGCTACTTTACGATAGTTAATACCGGTCATACGTACAATACCACCTCAATACCATCCTTATGAAAGGTACAATATGTTAACAACCCACTCAACAAATTGTTCTCAATATTCAGGGAGAAAATCTTGCGTATTTTTTGTTGTAGAAGGTGCAGGATAAAATGCCGAGTTTGTGTTTATTTTAAGTCACAACTTTTTGCATTAAGAGAACTGATTCCAAAACGGAATGGAAGTGATTCCAAGGAATAAACTCTTTCACCTGTAATTGCCAGAGCCTATGTCGCTATTGACAAAACAAAAGGTTTTCTATTGAACTGCGCAAATCTCACAATAGTCTGATCACATGATCACACACATCATTCATACGCTATATAACACACAGGTTTCACTGTCCCAGTGTAATGGTGTGCATCGCGTAACAGATGGCATTATCCCTGTTTCGTGACAAGTATCGGCGAAATCGTTGAGGGGTAAATTAAGTATAGTGAAGTTTGTTGATTGGTGAAGTATTTATAGACTGCAAGTATCAGCCAATAAACGCTCTCTGATGCAGTTTGCAATGGAATGTTTACAGCAGCTATTCAGTGCAGATACAATACCTTCGACACTCACATATAACCAGTCAAAGATATCACCCATCAAAAGACATCAAACGTCTACTCATTTTAGAAACGGGTTTACTCTGTGCTATTGGGGATCAAAGATCATTTTAGAAACGGGTTTACTATGTGCTATTGGGGATCAAAGATCATTTTAGAAACGGGTTTACTCTTTGCTATTGGGGATCAAAGATCATTTTAGAAACGGGTTTACTCTGTGCTATTCAGTATTGGGGATCAAAGATCATTTTAGAAACGGGTTTACTCTGTGCTATTGGGGATCAAAGATCATTTTAGAAACGAGTTTACTCTTTGCTATTGGGGATCAAAGATCATTTTAGAAACGGGTTTACTCTGTGCTATTGGGGATCAAAGATCATTTTAGAAACGGGTTTACTATGTGCAATAGGGAATCAAAGACTTGCTGAGGATCATTACGGTTATGAATCCAGTGATCCAAACATTCAGCTAACTGCTTCCCCAAACTTTATGGCATTCCACCTGTTTTATGTCTACCCAATGTATGTCGATGGGAAAGTTAAATAGCTTTCTGACCGATTTCTGATGAGAAGGATGCGTGAGAATTGGTGAAACGACTGGACTTTCTTAAAGACCGCTAGTTTGATGGTTCAAGTCAGATAATCCATATCATAAGTATGGCACGGATGTAAACAGCATGCAACCGCTTGCTACAGAGCTGCATAAAACATGGACATTACTCTTTCGTGACTGTAGCAACTCTATATAGCTCTCTCATTTTTTACGCTGTACAATCCAATGTCATCTACGTTATGGCTGAATCAACCACTTGTTGAATGACCAGTCTGGCGCAGAATGCATGCTGTATATGAGTAGTGTATCAGACATATATATTATTAACCTGTGAGAAAATCTGTTAATCATTGTATATACCTACAAAAAAAAAACACTGGAAATTCGTCAGAGAAGTGAGCAATTTACTAGCAATGTTTTTAATGTCATCATGAAGAGCGGCACAATATTAAACATACAATACAACGTGTAAGGTACTTTCAAGGTTTATACATCAGTATTTGTCACTCCACCCAGGGGATGAAAATAATGCATACACGGAGCAGCTGTCTTGAAATAGCCCTTTCTGGCCAACAAAATTGACCACAGACCATACTGACCACTTTCCCATTGAATTCGGTATATACCTGTATTATACCTGTATTAATATCTACAGTAAACTACTAAATTATTGAAACACTCTAAATATTCTATAACTAAAAACGGAAAAATAGTCGATAAGAGTTGGAAAAAAAAACTAGCATAAAATTTTCAAAATTATCAGAATCTAAGTTAAATATTATCATTTAACAGAAACTGACCAAAAAAATCACTAAAACTCTAAATATAAATGCTCCAAAACAACATGTCGGCCATGCAAAAATGTCCCTAACCCAAATATCCCCCAACCAAAATATCAACCATTTACATGTTCAAATAAAATAAATATACAATTTTTTAATTAATTATTTTATTAATCCATAATTGCTCACACTATTTTTTCCGAGCAACTTAATGGTAATGGCCATTTACACATTGTCAACATGTTGATTGGAGACATTTTAACGGGCAGTCACTTTAAAGATACAAATATCATGTAGTCAGTCGCTAAAATCTTAACAAGAGGAAAATCCTGAATAAACATTCCACT
>WURV02146946.1:0-18211 GCA_011762755.2 Epimenia babai | reverse complement strand
TTGGTTGTGACAGTGTGTCCTTTGATTTGTCCGCTGGGGATATAGTGGGAATATTTTTTTGTTGTTACAAGCACTTTGTAAGTGTTGGGGATATTATGGGAAAATTTTCATCAGGGGATATTGGTGGAAAGGATATAGTGGGCATGACCCCAAAAAGGACAACAGTTTTAAATCCAAGCGATGTGTTTGTTCCGTCACAGAGAGATCAACGTAACTTTGTCAAATGCGCCGCCAACAACATTGTTGGTATTGAAGTGAATGTATTGAAATCTAGTAGTTGCTTCTGATCGTAGCATGATGGGAATACACATTCTTCTTCATGAACCCATCAAAATCGAATCTCGGGAGGTGGTTTGAAAATACTTCAATCAATATAACGTTCACCATTTGTTGAACCACGTGGGATTCCGTAATGCGCGAAGCATCTTCGAATTTTGTTTCAAGATGATCGGTCACATGGTTCATATTTCTTTTTCTGAGTTCTTTCACCATCAAACAAAAAATACCTTGAATGTTGACTTTTTTGATGGTAGTGAGTTGTTCTAATAGAGTTTTCATTTTAGCACTTTGTGTATTTGTTCTGCTAACCTTCACAACGCACTGTAATTCCTCGTTCGATATGTAGCCATTACAGAACATTTTTGAAGCGAGTTTATCGGGAACACTAGGAATACCGCACTCCTCAATCACGTAATCCTTCGCCTGCAGAATGGCCTCGCGGTATCTCCAATGCGTGTCCGTGATTGGTCCGAGTTTTCGCGTTTTTATGGAGAAAACCAGCAGTATCTCGAACAGATATGTGAGAGTATCTTCTCTGTTAAATCCACATGTGACACACTGCTGTTCTAGTTCGTCGATTACGCAAATTCCAGGACTAAATCCGATCTTGCCACGACAGAACTCTTCCAAGGAGTCAACATCTACGGGGTTTTCCGGGATGCACTTGGCAAGAATGCGCCAATTGCGTTCTATATATGGACGCATTTTTACTTTCATATCGTGTGGTATAAGCGAATCAATAGTCCCTGGCGTCGGCTCTTTCCCTGAGACATATCCGATTATATGAGCCCGTTCCAACTTATGATGTCCATCAGCCGACAGAAACTGCAAGAAGCGCAAAACATTGTTGTACTTGGTAATTACTATCGACCAATATCGACTGTGACACGATGCTCAAAACATAACGCTTCGGAACAGAAACACATCACTCATATTGAGTCGACTTTAAAAAGATAAGATCTCTTAAAGAGACAAAAAAATCATCTTATCAACGTATTGGAAAATAATTACAGCAAATCCGATCCCCAAAATTTCTTTCCTTCATCAAAATCCTTAAACGAGACATTTCCCTCACTCTGAGAATGACCAACTGGTCTATGAGAGTAAGAACAAAGCTAATGAATGTTCTATCCCAACAATGACATGTGGGTTGCCATGTTACCCGTATCGTATAAGACGAAAAGTGGAGGTAAGACTCAACTGACGAATTAAGATTACGATTAAGACAAGCTTTCGTATGCAAGTGTACTTCTAATCAGTTGTACTGAGTAGGGGTGGTCACACAAAGGAAATATATATTCTTGCACACAAAAGCTTGTGCTAATCATAATGTTAGTGAGTCAATGAGATGTTACCTTCACCTTTCGTACTATCTCACCAATATAAGTCCGTATTCACGAAGAAAAACAAAATTTGGAGTTGGCAAATTACTGAAAAGTCTAAATAGAGCACCTGGACCCGACAGTCTCCTCCTGAGAATACAAGAATAAGCGATTGAAATGGCCGCAATCCCGATATGATATTTAGACAACTCGGACACTGGCTTCTGAGTGGAAAAAGGTCTGCAGTATTGAAAAAGGCGATTTAGTCGACCCTTCCGACTCCCAACGGATCTCACTGACCTCACTACCATGTGAATTATTTCACTACCATGTGAATGAATTATTTGAACATATCATCGTGAGTAACAATGTGAATCATTATAGCACGCAGGAATTATTACTCGGTAGACAACGTGGCTCTAGAGCTAAACATTCCTGCGGAACGCATCTTACGGGGATGATAGACGACAAATTTAGTTCTGTTGAAAATACTGAATAAAATGAGAGTGCTGCTCCAGCACAAAGTAACAGAGAGTAAAGGGATTGAAGATAATAATCTACAAGGTCTGTCAAAAACCAAGACCCTATGTAATAAATACCTATGAAATTTTCTATCTGTGGTCGGATTAAAATTAAATTTGTACCAATGAATTAACTATATTCAACACATTTCATCAAAATAGAATTTTAATCCCTCCTCATATCATTAAAAAGCATTAGACTGCACATAGAAGTTTGAAAATCGCAGCGAACAAAACTCTATTTTACAACGTCGATGTCATATTGTCAATAGTAGCCATTTTTACAACAAGCTGAATTAAAGTCGATACTGCAACCGTAACATTTAAAAGTGTTCGATATGCTTGCCCTTAAAATGGTTGACCTAGTGGAGTGTAGGTTAGACTAATGTTTGGTAAATGTAAGACACAGGTAGCTCTTCCCACCTTTCGACGAGAACACGTTTGAGATGTTCAACATCTGAAATTTTACACATGTAAACCAGTACGGAAAGACTCTAGCGGGCTCAATGTTGGCTCTGGTTGGCTCAATGATTTCGAAAAACATCAGCGTTGATGACATTCAGAAGGTTCAGAAGCGGTAGAACAATCCCTAAATCTTTACACTTGGACTGATAAATTGCATCGACGTTTTAACTAATTTTCACACTTCTGGAGGAAAATAGCGCTCTTGTGAAAATGGATTAATAAACAGATGTTCGTCGACGCTATTTTTTTATCTTGTTTTCTGTTGAGTCAATGCGGCTATTTTTGTGTGTGAATCGGCGGTTTGACAGTAAACGGCTTATCGTTGGTAAAGAAAGCAAGGCTTATTCTTGCTGATGTCAAACGCAGCAGAAGCTTTTAACGCTTCTCATCCGTTTTTCCAAAAATTTCCAGCAGTTAATTTTTGACCATCACAGCTTTTTAATACCCTGAGTCCAAGATCGCGTTTTGGTATCTCTCGTATTCTGGCCTTTGAAATTTCAGTGGTGCTCGATGTGTGTGCATTGGTCTCATGGTCTCGTGCGAACGTGGTCTCTCTGGAGAAAATGGGACGAATAAATTTAAGTGCGTGTAGGGAAATGATGAACTTGCATCTTTCCGTTCTACTAGCGATGTCATATAGAGTATATACAGAAAAAAGAGTTTGGATCACTGCGATTTCTTTGAAATCCTGGTATATTGTCACAGAGAAAGAAGTAAAAAGAACTAACGGATTTCGAGATACATACCGAGCGATTGAAGAGTGGCGCGACGAACCTGCGAAACGCCATAACCGACAGGGGAATCTGAATTTGAAGATTGACAATGATAGTAACTATTTGTCATAATATCGGCAACGCATAAAAATTGTCGTAACAATGTCTGTTCCCGTATATATAGGAACTCTTATTTGCACGATAATTATATATATAATTATTATAATTAATATAATGAAGATAATAATTTACAATTAAGACAATTAATATATATATTCAATTATCATACATAATATACTATTAATTCGTGGCAATAGAAGCGTTTACTCTTAGATAAAATGAATATCCCCGTCGATAATTTGAAAATTCAATACACTCTACAATTTCTAAATTGCATTCTAATTATTTGTATTTGGTATATTTATTTGTATACACAGTGTGTCTTAGTTTGCCACCGGGTTCATCGGTCTATTTTCCGCGATCGCTTGATAGAATTATTATCAGCTTACCTCCAATAATCTGCGATAAATAATAATAATAATAATACGCTAAATGAGTAGTTCAGCAATCCTCCCGATGATCCATGAGTAGCAATCTTGCCCTTCTTACATGTGAGTGTATAAGAGATAAAGGTGCGAAGGAAAGTTGTCTTCGTGGCCTTAATTCGAAACACGGATCGACTACGAGTTCAGACTAAAACCAAGCTCAGTTTTTGGATTTTTTTGGGGTGTATTTCTTTGTTGTACTCTGTTGTACTAACTAATAATGGCGCATTCACGATTGCGCTCCGTAAACCATGAGACCGTGCGGAAATGAGAGAAAAAACAACCGCCAGCATATAAAACACACCGTCGTAACTGGACCACATAACCGGACGCGCCAATGCCTGAAAGTAAACGTTTGCAATTGACTTTAAAAAGACTAATGACTCCTCAAGACACAACAGAAACGATTCTCTGCTCCTTTATTGGTCGTTCAACAAAAACGCTCCGAGTGAAGATGCCATCCTCTCAGAAATACAGTTATTGGCGCAGTGGTGTAGTGGTTAGAAGCGCTGCCTTTCATGCAAGAGGTTGCGAGTTCAAACCAGCAAAAACCAGCGATTTTTCCCGCGCCTCCCACAATAGAAAATGAGCAAGATTTTCGTACTTGAATATTGAGAAAGATTTGTCGTGGAATGCTTCATTATAAAATATCTTAGGGATGTAACAGGGCAATATTGTACGTGCGACTGACATACAATTGTAAAGTAGCACCAAAACTTCGCCTTTACCTTTACCTTTAACATAACATCCACTCCCCACTGACATCCTTGCAAATACCAAAACACCCCCTGCCATCACTTACCCCTGATGCCTGTCACAAATACCCCGGTCTCTCACAACTACCATAACACCCTCGTAATCACAGACGCCTGACGCCTGTACTAAATAACATAATTCTCCCGCACAGACGCCTGTCAGAAATACCAAAAATACCATCAAATTCCCTTGATTCACTTCCCCGATTTCTTTCACAAGTTTATCACGCGTCAAATAACTGCAAATACGTTTCCTTGCGCTCGAACCACCAGTCCAACGAAACTCACCTGTAGCTGTCGGCGACTGTCGACGCATAGTTTTATGCCATAAATAGGCCCTTCTTTGTTGGCTGCTAGGAATGAAACGTCAAACCTGGCTTTTTCGTCTGCGTCGGTCATTGTCATAACAAAACAACGGGCGTTTTTCCTTGGAATATCTCGTAATTTAAGATCAGCCGCTAGAATCTTCTACAAAACAAACGTGGAAATTTTTACGTAAGCGCTCTTGAATCCTCTCAGCCATGAAAAGTAATAATATACCAATAAATACTAAATTCTAATATACTGAATACTAATATACTAAATACTAATACTAAATACTAATACGGATAATACCAATACTAACAATAATAACGATGAAGATAGCAACGACGACGAGAGCAATATTGATAATAATGGTAACGGTAACAACAGCAATTTGCATTCACCCGATAAAGCATTCCTTTCGTTTGCGAAGGCTCTAATACTTTATACGTCGAATTCAAGCCGCACCGCAGCGACTTATCGGGTTGAGTGCATGAGAAATACGACGTATAAATCAACCATGTACGGCAGCCGGTCTCGCAGCCGAATCTTCGGCTTGACGAGCCGCGCATTCGGCTAGAGTTCGGCACTGCTTTATCCGTCGAATTCTTCATGCGCCGTACTTGTCGATTTTACCCAGAATGCACCAACTACGCATGCGCATATCGTCAATTATAATTGTATTATAGTTGAAAAGATGGCTGCCCCCTTAGACTCAAATGCTGGCGTACTTGGCAACCTGGAGCGAGACGAAGCAGAGTGAAATAATATATAATCGTTCGTCCTAAAGCAAACTATTTTCTATTCATTTACCTTGTGTAACGCTATGTTCCCAATTGAATGTATTTTTTTTTATAATTACGACTAATAGGAATTTCCACAATTTAAATTTTGCGTCCTCTGTGACTATTCAATGCAGGTTCAGGGATCATAGACAAAGAATATCGAATTGAGAGGAAAATGCACATGAAAGACGAATTCAGTCGCTTTTTTCGAAGATTATATATGCGAGAAAATAAGAGAGTTTTTGGTGTCGGGGCCATTTTGTCTAAACAATAATCACGTGATCGATCATGTGTACGCGACAGACCGATTTTTTTGACACTCGATGCGGCTCGAGTTCGACGTATAAAGCAACTGCCGTACTTGACGAGTTACGGCTCGTCGAGTGCTGCTATCTACAAATTCGACGTATAAAGTGGGCCTTATTTTCATTGATATCGCAAAGCCCGCAATAACTACGCACTGGCGCTGTGTCAGTCGACTTGGCGAAGTGTACCATAATACTACATCGGGGTACTTACATCGCCGGTCTGTCTTTTTACGGACAGGTGGGCCTGTGTCGGTGCGATGATGCTGGACGTCTTGAGACGCCCTCTCTGCCGACATCTCCACAATCCCTACAGTCGCGTGATCCACCGCACTCAGGTCGATTACGTCCCGACTACGCCGCCTCCATTCCTTAATGGAAGCCCGCAAACCCATGCGTTTACCAGACCCTGTGAAGTGCCAACGATTATACTATTAAATATGTAATACCTGAAAAATATTTACTGGAATACCAAAACAATCAAACATATTTTTATTTTTTCTCCGCTAATACAACAGATCATATCCCTCTAGATATTTATATATATTTATATTTATATATTGATATAAATGTACTCTATACGTGTAATCATCCGGAAGACTCTTCACAAACAGTTAAGTAATATACTCTATATCCATAATGATCCAATATACTCTACAGATAATTATGCAAACACATACATTAGACGATTTTTTTCTTTTCTTGCTTTACGTATTAAGATTAACTTTATTGTGAGTACGTTTTTAAAAATTAATTATGTTTTATGCGCTACTTAATTGATCATCAGTCAATCACATGAGGCCTGTTCTTTAACGTAATCGTCGTCGCCCGGATTGTACAGAGTGTTTGGATATCCATGCAGTTAACGACGTTAACACATTGTGAATAAAAAATTAGACAGACTCGCATAGTATCTGGTAAGTAGCGAGAGTGTAACGTGAATGAGGTTGTCGAAAAGTTTCTCGTAATATAAATTATGAAATATCATAGAAAGTCGGATAACAACCAAAAAGACCGCGAAATGCCGTACAGACGTGGTGTACCATAAGGGTGAATAACGCCTACTCACCCTGAGCAATCGCGACAAGTGCCGCAGACGTCCGCCGGTTCGGTCACACGCACCCACTAGTTCGCCCATTCATTCCCACTCACCGGTTCGACCACAAAATTATACACACTCGTTCAGCGGCAAACACCCGCTTTTTTGACACACCGGTTCGCCCACACGGTCTCGCTTGTTTGCCCATATATACCCACCGGTTCGACCACAGGCTCCTACCTTGTGCCCCATATATACTCACCGGTTTGACCACAGGCTCCCACTGTGTGCCCCCTATATACCCACCGGTTCGACCACAGGCTCCCACTGTGTGCCCCCTATATACCCACCGGTTCAGCCACACGCTGTCGCTGATTTGCCCATATATACCCACCGGTTCAGCCACACGCTCTTGTTGATTTTCCCCTATATACCCACCGGTTCGGCCTCGACACTGTAGTTTTGGTCGTTTCTGTCGGATAAACCTCAGCGTTTCGTCGTCAACCTTCGATCGTGATATTCTCTGTAGTAATGTCCCCTGTAATATGCAACATCGTAGGTAATTAGTTTTTTGTCCGTTTTTTTTAAAAATATTTTACAGTAACAACTCACAACGATGTAATAGAACGAAATGAAATAATGTATCGTCTTAGCTAGATCGTTAGATTTGAATTCCCGAGGAACTGCATTCACCCCTACTACCAAGGAATATTCTAAGTTAATTCCAGTAGCGTTACAAAAAATTATTATCTGGGCGGTAAAATTTCTGTCATTCGCTTATTTAAGGGATTGAAACGGAATCGAATTCTTCTATAAACTTCGGCACAAATAGATGCTATACTGCTCAGTTTATACTGCTCTAAGGTCGATCACAATTTTTCGCACCCAATATCATCGGTATTAGCTACGCTATTAATACGTGTTATCTTAGTTAATAGAGTGATTTTTGATAACACAAGAGCGACGTACATGCTGCAAGTTGAACGTGACGTTAAATGCTTTGTGGAAATCGTCCGAGAAATCCGGGTAAATTTTGAAGACCTGAAACAAGTCGAGCAGCTCGATCTTGTTGATGTCACAGTAGGAGAGAACACGCACACAGTACAGCGACTTGTCGACGGATGTCGTGTTGAGTATGTCTGCGCCAAATATATCGCCTTTACCTGTAGCATTACGATCAAATAGAACCGTGTGACGTGTGATCCTCGCCGGTAATGATGAATAATGTCGTAATTACGGCTAACTAGAAAACTACCGATCGTTATACGTTGTACGGGGTTTGGTGAACTGGCGTCACAATTACTGTCACTAAGGCCACTAATAACAACGATTGTTGCTGATTATAATCCTCAGTACTTAGATAAACAACTGAATAGAATCGGATAATGATAACTGATCTGACCATTAAACCATGATGTGTTTATATGAGTCATGCATTAAATATAAATGTTATATGAACGGGGTAAAACGAGAAAAGGCAAGGTTTTATCGCGCTACTGTATTATTGGCGATAATAATCAGAAGTCCTTGCATTCTCAATCGCCTGCAAAATTTACAATAACCCACTCGCAATAGAAATTGGTCTCAATATGTCGTGCATGGCAATCTTGCGCATTTCACAAGTGGAAGGCGCCAAAAACCTTGACATGTACGTATTCGAAGTCATAACCGTTCGCATGGAAGACGGCGTTCCAACGACTGCTTGTTTGGTGCCTACATTTGTGATGTTAAGAGATTTTAATAATTCATTAATCGACATTATTTGTGGTTACCCACCCAGGATTGCCATTACGATATCGTCCTTGGTGATCTCAATTGATCCGCGAGCAATGAAGTAGATCGCCGTAAGGATGTCTCCCGGGTGGATGAGCGTGTCGCCCGGGGGCGCGTGTGTCGTCTTAAACTTCATGGACAAGTTTCTTAGACACCCTGCAGAAAACTCAGCCAGCTCAGTACCACGGAAGCTAGTGATAAAACTACACTGAGTGTAATAGCAGTGCGCCATCAGAAAAATATGTCAATCGGGACAACTATGTCTATGTCATCCATACATTACAGCAATCCCAGTCAATTAAACATTTTATTATGGTGTATCACCAATAAAAATATACTCTAAAAGACTTATCGCCTTTTGATTATATACTACGCTTTGAATTGTACGTTTATTTCCAGATATAAAATCCCGCAAACTTGCTTTATGACCATACTTACGGCATGGTTATATTTACTTTTAATGTTTTTAAGTGAAACGATCGACATTATGGTCACACTTTTCCGTGCTATAAACGACATTTACGAGTTTTGCTGTGTTTACTCTATTTTTGACGAGCCCGTGATTGCAAAGACGAGTCAGTGCTGCATGGACTGGTCCAGTTTGAAATACCACCAATAAACGACTCATTTATTCCGCGCCATTAAACCCTAATTTACTTGAGTGAATAGTTCGAATGCAGACTGAAGTCGTACCCTGACTAGCGCCCTTGAAAGCTCGACAGTTGGAGAGAAGATTTCTATTGAGATGAAGACAGATGTCTGCCTGGAGACACTCGGGGAATCCCTTCAGGACCTGAGCAATTAAACGATAATGGTATAGCGAGTGTCTCAATGAAACGCCGCAATTAATAAGTAGAATTCTTATAAAGACTAGAATTCGTATATTCAATTAAATGCAATATGTATACCAGCATTGACATTCGTGAAATAGTATATTCGGAAATGGTTCATATTCATATATATATATATATATTCATATATTCATTATCTAAAATCGTTTTACCAAAATTGGTTGTTTCTCCGATATCCGACAGACTAACATGAGTTGATAGTGAATTTATGAAGGTTAGGCGGCGCGATGATAGTTGTTCGGGATCGCCGCAGTAAAGGTTATCATTCATAATGTCAAACAGGGAAAAGGCGAGGCTTTGCTGCTACTTTATAGTTAAATGTCAGTCGCACGTACAACATTGCCCTGTTACAATCCTCATATATTTTCATAATAACCATTTCACGACGAATTTTTCTCGATTTTCAAGCGCGAAAATCCTGCTCATTTCCTTTCGTGGGAGGGTGGGAGAAATCCCTGGTTTGTGCCGGTTCGAACTCGCAATCTTTTGCAAAAAAGGCAACGCTTCTAGAGAGACGTTTTCACTGCGATATTTCTTACTGAAATTTCTTGCGCTATTCAATATTTGCAAGAAATCGTCAATAGTTGCAAGAAATATGGCATTACTCCAGTGCTCTATTTTTGCAATTTCTTGCGCACGTTTAGCCTATAGTCTACGAGTATTCAACAAATGACTGTCAGGTGACCACATTTGTCCGTACGCTAAAAATATTACCACGAAATTGCGGCTCCAAAACCGGTTGACATCGAAACCTGAAAATTAGTTAAGGCCTACCGCGAACAGGCTATTTTATGGGATGTGACGAATCCAAACGGTCATAAGACCACGATGAAATCTGTAGCGTGGCAGGCTGTGGCAGATGATGACAGCAGCGGTTAATTCGATGTCACTATCAGAATCACCCGAATCCGAAGTGGTATCCGCCATCTTTATTTGATCACGTGACGATCACGTCGCAATCGGCATTAACGTTAACGATAAACTAAAATATCTTGCAAACGCGTAGCGCAATAAATTGCAGGCAGAAATTAGCGCAAGAAATACCGCAGTGTAAACGCTCTATTACTCACGTTATTCATGTCGATGCCGTTCGTGTATGACCAACTATGTTGAAACGACTCCGTAAGTCGCGTCGACATCTGCTTAGGGATGTGGTGGAAGTTGATGAACTCCTTGATGCTAGCCACTTTCTCGTGGTAGTCATCCGAGCCCTGATACAGGCGCATGAGGATCGACGATACGTTACCAAAGAGGGCGGCGCTCAACAGAGCTGCACGAACAGTACGGTCAATATGACGGCCATATGCACAAAATATGTTTATGGATGCAAAATAAGGTCACGTTATGGCGTCAAATGCAAACATCATGTACATACGAAAACTGTATATTAACGACCGCCAAGAGAAGGCCACGTGCGTACTGTATACTGACGACGGCCAATGTTAGACGTCATTATAAAGACCATGTACATAGTGTTCCTTAAAGGCGGCCAATCTAAAGACCACGTACATAGTGTATGCCACTGTAATGTGATGTTTTTAAACGTACGATTTATGTTATGGAAATGACTCAATCTGCAGTATTTTGACCAATAAAATCTTATATGATGACATCCGGATAACTACTCGATTATGCTAATGAGCCATGAACGTATGTACATACAAATTACGCTATTACCACTGCAATGCGAGATAACGGGCAAACAAATATTAGGAGTGTTAGGAATTCTTGCTACTTATTTATGGGCTTCTATGAGAATGAACTAGAACTACAAGTGCGATGTTATTAAGTACTCAATGAATCTAGTTACATGTCAATTTATAATCGCCTAATATGACTATGACGTATTTACTATTCAATATGACCATGACGTATTTACTATGACGTATTAACGTATGTCACTAAATGAATTCACGAGGATTTTTCGAGATTCGAGAATCTTTGCTTACAGCCGAGCATCATGGCGAAGATTGCGAAGATCTTTTCGCCAGTCGTGGTTGGTGCGATATTCCCGAAACCGATACTCGTCAACGTCGTGAACGTGAAATACAGCGCGGTGATATACCGAGAGCGCATGTGCGGACCGCTCAGCGTGTTATTCACCATGTAGGGTTGGCCGAGCGTCGTCGCTAGTTGGTCGAGCCAACCGATCTTGACATTAAGATGAGGCCGCTCCATGTTTCCGAGAGCGTACCAGATACACGCTAACCAATGCGAAACTAGGGTAAACGTCACCATAAGCAGAAGGAGGACGGCGGCGCCGTACTGAAAGTACTGGTCCATGCGGCGCAGAACGCGAAGTAGTCTCAAAAGTCGAGCTGTTTTGAATACGCCTGCGATCGTCATTGTCTGAAAAATCAATTGTACACCTAAGTGAAAATGCATTAAAGACACGCGAATTGTTTAATACCGCGGGGCTGATTACAATTGTCATTAGTTCTTCTTGTATAATACTTAATTTTCAGTTTTCTATTTTTATTTATCACTAGTATAAACTGCATTCTTGTCGTATTTATAATACATTGCTTTCAATAACTAATTTAATTTTATTTCGACTTTGTGTTTCACAAAAAGTAAATAGTAATAGTGATTTTGATATTGCACTGTGTTCATAATGAAAATACGCGCGATGGAATACATTCGTTGCCTATGGAAACGCTCGTGCACGCAGATGTAATATGTTTTCAATAAATATCAAGCTGGCTTTGTCCTATTTATTCTTTATATAACTAATGATATAGCCATCAATAACTATCCATCATGCTGTCTCCAAATCGTTTCGTTGCAATCTCGTTTAACCTCGTTCTCCTAAAGAACGGGACACTAATACCTTCGACTAAAATTACTATCAATTTAGCCCTCTCACTTATCGAAATGCCAGTTATCACTTTTACTAACAGCCTAAAATATCTTGGAATTTAGAAATATCTTCCCCGATATTGTTATTGATTGGAATGAACACATACGCATCATCAAGCGTGAGATGACGCTTCTTGTACATCAACTGTTTCAAACACTTACTCATCCAACATTCTACAAATCTTTATACTACATCATCGATTCGGCCACGTCTAGGCGGCCAGATCTAGAATATGCGCCTGCTGTCTTCTACAACATGTCATCCAGCAACTCGTAACCCCCGCCCCCATACTTACAGAATCGATATATTTACGCATATCTCAAGACGATTTACCCTGTTTAGACAACGGATTTAGTTGGTCCATCTCGATCAGCGATTTGCACATGTGCAGACAGAAGTAATTACAGTGCTGTTCCCTGTGAGGTGTATAAGCTACTTCACCACATCAACCCTGCTCGCAGAGCGAAGAACCAACCGATTTCTATGTATATGTTTGTATGTATATATATATATATGTGTGTGTATGTGTGTGTGTGTGTGTGTGTGTACATAATAACTATGTGTGTTTTTATGTGTTTATGTTTGAGTATATATGCCCATGTGTCCATCTCTATGTATATATTATATGTATGTGATGAGTATATACTTTTGTATAATTATGTGTATCTGTGTATATGCATAATATATAATATATATTATATAGGTAGAGGTATGGGTTTTCTCCGTATATACTTAGAGTGTAGCCTTACCCGAGTCGTGCCGGATCCGAAGAGAAGGAGATCGAAAGGGATGGCGGCTATGGCGTCGATGAGAAACCAGCCTTTAACATAGTGGATAGCGATCTTTTGTGGCTCGCTGATGACCTCACCATTGTGCACATACGTCGTGCGAAAGTTGATGAGGATATCAACGATAAACGTCAGATCGACGATCAGGTCCATGAGAACGAGCGGATCCACAGTGCTTCGGTCGGCGTTTTTCGGGCGCTCCACCGAGTCCTGAACAGACGAGCCATGCTATAGAAAAACTACGGAACGTGAAAGATATAAGAGATGGAGATATTTTTTATCGGGCGTGAAGGGCATGCATTGAAAGTAAAAATGACCAGGATAAATTAATCCGAAAATCTCGCGATAACAAAATGGAGAATTGCATACAAAGAACAGATTCGCTTGTTCATATGTGTAGAAATGTACATGTACGTACGTTTGCACCTTCGTATAATTGTTTGATATTCGACTAATTTTCGTACGACCGGAATGATTACGTCCAACATAATAAGATCAATTGTTACCTTATTGAGTTCCATGCGTAACTCGTCCTCGTTGAGCACGAACGCAACCGAGTAGGGCGTGAAGACGGCGGTGTAAAGGATGAGGAAGAGAATAATCCAGTCCCATACAGCTTTGAACGGAGAATAATGCAGTATGATACACTGCGGCGTGCGGCGTTCGATCGTCGAGTGCGACATACTCTCTTCGATGATCGTAGTGTCAGCCGACGTCTCCTTACTGTCTTGGGTCTTGACGCTCTGTAGCAGACTCAACAGACATTAATCTCTTATATAATATTAACTTGGACTTCACGTTCAATTACGTGTAGATATTTTTATTAAAGATGTGTCCCAAATTGGTGATTTGTCCTGAGATATTCTCCCAGAACTTTCAGTGTTGATATCATATTTCATTACTATTTTCCTCACTTACATTTTGCTACGCAACAAAAAATATGCATCTTACTTTCATCAATATTTATTCACGGGAGAAAATTCTGATATTTGGATTAATAAACATGATCCCAATATTATTGGAAAACAAAAAATGCCTACATTTTAGTGCCAGACTTTGGATAATCATGATCACGTGGTATTCAACATTTATATATAATCTTAATTCAATATCGAGCACTGCTCGTTTTTCATGATGTGATAAATAATTTCATGATTTGATAAGTATGGAAAACTAATAGCCATCGTAAATATGATGTTTCTACAGATATTTTCGCCAATATTGTAAAATATGCGCGTCATGCATGTTACAGTTGCAAGTTATCACGGCCACCCGATCGACTTTCCTGGTTACATATTGACTAACATCGCTATTTACATACGTTTAGCGCTACAATGTTGAGTCAGACTGGATATCTTTATTGATTTGAGTTTGAGTCTCATGCACTTCAAAGACCAAACGATATATTAAGAGTTGATATACCGTTATGTGCATCCAAACGGTTTCACTACTTCATATGCACGGGTATGATCGCTCCAAGATCACAAGTATATGTTCGGTTCTGTATCGGTGTGCAGTGGCAAGTCATGCTCGTAGGTCCATCCACTTGCTCCTTTTACCGTCTACCGTATTAGGTGAGTTCACGCTGGTTTTAGTATGAATCGTATTCTCGGCACGTTCGCGGTATGTTCCATATCCCTTTGACTTGATGGAGGTCCATTAAGAGTAGCGAGGCCTTAGTGATAATTATTATGATCTACAGTGTGCGGTACGCGCTGGATCGAAGATTTTCTCATGTGCAATAATGCCAACTCAATCAGCTAGTCATATATACCGTCATTATTGACGGCGTGCTATCGTGATATATCGTGATGTGTTCATCATTCGAAAGCTACAAGAATCTTGATTGCCGCCGGGGAAGCGCATCCCGTCATTAGACAACCCCGATAATAGCCCACATCCTATCACCCACTACCCAGACAGTAATGTCGACTATTACTTGATTCCGATATAGAATTCGATGATATCTCAGCCATTCTAACATACATATCAAATATATATGAAAAACCACGAATAATTCTTATGTATCTAATAGGATTATGTAGACGCGGGGACGGCGATGCCAGAAATTATCCATAATGACGCATATGTCTGCGTGTCTGATATAGAAATCCAATCATTGCAATAATAATATTAGCTAATTGTTACGACGATATCATGAATTCAGCATACATAAAATGCTTCGATCCAGTAGCCAGTATACTATCCATGACATTTTTCTGGCAATCAACATCCTAAACACCATCTGCTCACGGAGGTCTGCGCAGCCCTTGAAGTGTATTTTTATCAGATCTTTTTTTCTGTGATATTCCTGTGTTTAGCATGCTCTCTATATGATCTATATGGAGCTACCCGCTCTGCTATCTTGCCATCTCATTACAGATCCTCATCAACTATCAAAGGTATAGTTTACGACATATGTTGTTTGCCGTGTCGAACCAGTGCCGTTTATGGACGCATCAAGTGTCGGCCGAAACTCGGTTGTTTCCACCACGGTATCTTTCCCACCACAATAAATGAGGCTAATACCTTTGAGTAGCCATGTAAAGGGCCAATAAAGCCTATACGACGGGGAGGCCTATTTTATAGCAGCGTACTGCTACATACATGTATCGATTGCAATAGACCTATAGAACGTGCGGCCACGCGCATTACCAGCTTTCATGTAAATACTTTAATATAATTGTAGTATAAAGGTATAGTGTATACGAGTTTTCGTATAAAAGATGTTTTTCTCGTTGATGATGATGATGATGATGATGATGATGATGATGATGATGATGATGATGATGATGATGATGATGATGATGATACGGTTGCCATCCTCCTCTACCTCAGAGGCCTCTTCGTTTTTATCGTCGTTGTGATGATAATCGAAATCATTAAGATATAGCATTAAAATTATCTTAGTTCTGATCCAGGTACTCACGTCGAGGGATTTGTCGGTGGGGATTTTACGTCTCGCTGATACATCTGAAACTGACCGCGACATGCTTGGTTTGGCTGTCAGGTCGCGCAGCACCTTCAACATGATGATCTTGTTCTTCGCCTAAAACGCGAGACAAAAGTTCGAACTATATTATTGCATGGGTGTTATCATGATTACGCAAAACATTTACTCTATAGTCCCGTACAAGCAAGCCAGACCAATGGAATATAACGACTATTAGATAATCTACTTATTTGTACGAAGCTGTCATGTCAAGCACCCTTCACGTAGCACACAGTATGATACATTGAAATATACGGTAGCTTAAACATTAGGAAAGGCACTCCGAGTCATTAAACGGTCGTATGTGATATTCAATTCGAGTACGATTGTCCAGCTAGGATCTGGTGATGGTAAAGTGAGAGCGATGCTGTTGCAATGCGGTTTATTACTTATGTGGTGATGACACTAACATATTTGGTTATTGATTCGTTATTCAAATAAATGCTACTACGTCGACATAAAAGAAAAAAAAACAATTAGCATTATGTAACTCATGAATGCAGTGCAGAAGCAGAGCAGAAACAACCCTAGACAACCAGGAACTCGATTGGCAACCGGAGAGAGACCGTATAGTATAATGGGCAAATGAGCATCAAACATATACGTTACCACTTGTAGTAACCCCACCGACGATAAACAACAATATGTACAATGCTCTCTGTATCGTGTAAATTCAAAAAAGACACTTCGGCACTAAATATACATGTTATAAGACAATATCATAGGCTCAACTGGCCTAAGACTGTACTGACTAGTAATAATTAAGTCTAACATATCGCTTGGATCTAATGGATATCCCCATAAATTTCGGCTGGTCGACGCTTCTTCTGAATAGTTTATATACTCCATTCAGAAAGATGAACACCCCCCCCCCCGATAATTGTTATATCAATCTATGTGAGCTGAAGGGTCGGTTATGGGAAGTCGTATAACGCAGTGTGGCGTGATTCATCTCGAACTGCCGCCGGAATCCCCGTGTCACTCGCGCGAAGGTTACCGTCTCAATTAATGACAAGTCTCGGCTAATCTGTGTGCCTGTGGGTGTCGCGGCGATAGCGGCGCGCGAGGGGGCGACCTCGCCCACCGCGTTTACATCGCTCGATTAAATGGTTATTTACAGCGACATTCTCAAGCGTCGTGATTCGCCCGCCGGGATCGCTCTATTACTCAAATAGTAATAGTAAAGCTTTCTATGGAATACGTTCGGCAATGAGAGAGAGGGGTATTAAATAAGTTTGAATAAGTGTATGGTTAACGTGCCTGTACGTTATCAAATTATTGCGCTCAATCCGCTTTCAAAGACGCCTTTACAATGTTTGCGAACAATATTTTGGGCGCAAATACGCCGATTGCGAGGTTCATGCATGTTCTGTTTTCTATACATCTGTGACGGCATATTACAACCTTTGACCCATAAGAGACGACATGTTCGCCATGTGGTTAATGAAGCTGTTTCATTTCAAGAATCTCGAATTTCGCGGATTTTGCTATCCTAAAATCATTATCCTAAATGAAAGAAAAATAAAAGAAATTTTAATCTCGGCCAAAAGAAAAGTGGACTTTTCTAAACTGATTCTACCATAGACTAACTCCGTTCTTAATTCCACCCCATTTCTCTAAATACTGTACAATATTTAGAGTGAAAAGTTAATTTGTCGTCATGAAAATAAGCCATTGCTATTTCTTCAGATCATATTCATATTTGAATTAAGTGTACTCATTACCACGTACCATTTTACATAAGTCAACAACCTTGATAGACCATGCCCGTATTGTTATATAAGTATAAGAGTGGGTAGCCGTGTTAGTCTATTTAATAGAAACTATGTAGATAAAGGGCAACACCTTTTATATAGACTAACTGGTTTATTGATCACTGAACAATAAACCAGTTAGTCTATATACCTGATCAATA
>WURV02146935.1:0-18212 GCA_011762755.2 Epimenia babai | reverse complement strand
ATAGCGTACCTGGAGAGATTCGAACTCCCGACTTCTTGTTCCGTAGACAAGTGCTCTATCCGCTGAGCTACAGGTACATCAATTTGTGTTCAACATAATACAGTAGTCGATTGATTTGGTCAAGGCTTATTTAGAAATTTTCTTGAATAATAACAAGTTCAATACGTCCGGCATTCCCTATGAAATCTCGTAACATAATCGTATATAAACCTGTTTCTGGGATAGCAAATGCGTTGAGCTGCGAGTCGAAGACATTTAATATGGTACCATTTGTCCCATGATCGTCATTTTCGGCGAGGATTTCCCCGTTATTATCTAAAAGTGTTAGATAAGGGTCAACTTGGTTACTTATATCGCGTGCTGTGATTGTATATACATCCCCTGCTTCAGCCTCAAAATGATAAGCATAAGTCATCCATGCGGGCAATTGAATTGTAATAACAAATTCAGTATCAGTATTCGCTGGTATGACCTCTTGAAATTGATCAACTTGCACTAATAAGACCTCTACTTCACCAATAGCAATGTTACCGTAGCTATTCACGCGGATGATATAACGACCTGTTTCTTGGAGAACAATATCAACAAGTGCTGAATCTGATTGCGCTAGATCGAGTGTTGACCCTATATAATCGTCGTTATAAGCTAAACGCTCACCATCTGGATAGAGTATCTCAATAACAGTATCAATATCACCATCAGAGATGTTCCGCAATGTGACAGTAATCACTTCATTGCCAATAGAATCATAACTTAATAAAATAGGTGTTTGATCATTTAATGTAACTACATTGGGCACATTGGCTTCAATGAATATAGGTTCATCATCTGATTGTGCTTGGGAGGCATTTGTACTGATTAACAAGCATAAGAGAGTAATTGTAAACCAACGTATGGCAATCGTCATGTGGAATCCCTGTAGAATATTCCGCTCTGAGGTAAAATAAATAGTATGAATGTACTTTGTAAATATATTGCTAACATCGCTATAATGCGTCTACATTCTTTCGTAACAACACCTTATTGTCAATTGGATAGTCAAAGTTCATAAAAAAATGCGCAAAATAAGACTATTTTCTCTATGTATTTTCCTGTTTGGCTTTGTGTTTACAGCTTGTTCAACAAGTAGTAATAATTCACAAGGTGATGGACCAGCAACCTATACGCTTGCTCCTATTGTGAGTCAGACGGTTCGATTTACTGCTACACCATTATCAACCCGAACGCCATTACCTACATTTACTTATACGCCGACAGTAACACCAACATCGCCCCCACCGTCGGAAACACCTGTTCCGACATCAACGCCAGAGATCATTGGTATTGTCAATTCATTACAGTTGGTTAATGTTCGTGAAGGTCCTGCTACAACTTTTAGTGCCTTCGTTGCTTTGGAGTCCGGGACAGGTGTACTTGTTCTTGGTCAAAATAGCGAGGGAACATGGTATGAGATTCAGTTAGAAAATGGTGATCGCGGGTGGATTTCAGCCAGATTACTCCGTTTGGAATCAACACCAACACCGTTCCCAACATTAACCCCGTCGCCAGATTTAACGGCATTGGCATTAGGGACTCCTTTGCCGACGGCTTTGTTTGGAGAAGGCACGATTACACCAACTCCTCCACGCGCTGCGATTACTGCGACACCGCCAGCTTCAGTTGATGCTGAAAATGATGCCGAAGCCACAACCGGAAATAACCCAACTGGTACAGTGACTGCAACTGAATCATTTTTGCCTATTCGTGATCCAGCTTCGATTTATGAAACAGCAACTGCACTTGCGGGTGGCGTTAGCATCCCAACATCGGTTCCAAATACGAATGCTACAGTAACAGCAACAGGGCAATCACCTAACGTTCAACCGACATCTAATCCTAATGTTAGCCCAACATCTACAACAAGTGCGCCCACACCTGCCGCTAATTCAGGTAACACGCTTGTTCAAGATGGTATTGATGTGTTTGCCTCGTGTAATGATACTAGTTTTGGATTACCAGCGCCGACCAACATTGGAGCGGGTTCTACTGTAGATGTGTATTGGGCGTGGTTTATGGAATCACCTGATTACATTGATGAGCATTTAAATGCTGTTAGTTACGAAGTACGTGTAAACGGTACTTTACTATCTAATTGGAGACAGTATGGGCTAGGTACACGTCAGCAGGGTGATTCGTTTGTGAAATATTGGTTTGTGCCATTTGGACCATTAGAAGCGGGAGAATATACCATTACATATCGGGCGACATGGAGTGAACAAATCTTCGATGGTTGGGGTTATTTTGGTCCAGGTACAGGAAATCCGATAGACGAAGGATCGTGTAATTTTGTTGTTCGGTAATCCGAACATAAATTTGTGATTAAAATGATATTCAGTCATATAGTTTCTTAAATCATATAAACACAAAAACGCCCTTAAACAAGGGCGTTTTTGAATAGCTTTCTATCAAAATTTATGTGATATTATTCGTCTACCAAGTGGTGTATTTTTCAACTGCTTTTAGTGCATCGCGGGTTCCGATACGTTTTAGGGCACTAACCGATGCAGTATATAGTCCACGTTGGTCACCATGAATTTGATTGTGGCGCGAAATACTTTTTTTGTATTCGCGTAGAACCTTGCGAAGCGCAGGTACAGCCGAATTATCCCCAATATCTCCAAGGGCATCAGCTGCGGTTGACGCAATCATAGGGTTCATATCATCTAATAGGAAGACTAAGGCATTAACAGCACCTGCATCGCCAATTTGTCCCAAAGACCGTACAGCTGCCAAGCGCACATCATCAGGACGATTACGTAAAGTTCCAACTAATGCAGGAACAGCATTTGGATTCTTCGATTCACCTAAACGTTGAGCCGCAAGCCTGCTCATCTCACGATCAATATCATTGAGATACCCGATCCATTTTTGTACGTATTGTTCATTATAGGTAGGCATTGTATTTCCTGATTTCCGTGTACTCTTATGCTTACTTTCTATATTAATAGTAAACGATAATTTGCGAAATTACCGCTACGGTATAAATGTTTCATATAAAATTCAGAAACGATTAGAATATGCAAACTATTCTGTTAGTATTGGATTTTTTATTGTTAATATATTAATAATAGTACCTTAATTATTCGAAATATCAACGTTTTTTTATGTTATTTAGAGTTATTTTATATACAAACCCAATACGTGTGTATAACGATGTATTTTAGAATACCTACTACCCGATATTAGTGTTGTGTTATCAGGCAGTAGGGATTACAAATCAAAGCAATCACATATTATTCAACGGGAGGTGGATCAATCTCATGTGACTCGATACTGAATCGTACCGCAGTGCGTTCTTGTCCATCGATATCCACTTCGGTAAAACGAGGCATACATTTGATATCGAGTGCGTCACGCTCTAAGTAACCACGAGCAATCGCAATAGCTTTAACAGCTTGATTGACAGCCCCAGCACCGATTGCTTGCACTTCTGCAGCACCACGTTCACGAATTACCCAAGCAATAGCACCAGCTACTGATGTTGCACGTGAGCGAGTCGAGACTTTGATAACTTCTAATTCATTATTATCGTCGTGTGAGTCACGTGTAATATAGCTATGATTTGTTGTACTAGGCGTTACATCGTTGTAGTTATCAGACATACCTTCCCAATCTGTAATTTAATCTTACATTGATAAAAGATTTCACAATCATTTTACAAAAAAACGAATATATGGTCTATATCCGCAGCATGATCGTAGCTATATCATAGGCTAGATTTATAATAATTAGATTGGATATACATTAATACCGAGAACATCGGCACCTGCAACTAATAAAGGGGCAATCACTAATGCAGGCAAGAAGTTAGCTACACGGGGTTTGCTGACATTGAGTAATATCAATGATAAACCGATTAGAAGTAAACCACCCGTTGCCGTCATCTCTGCGATCATTGCGTTGCTTTCTAATGAACCGGTGACGCTATCTTCTGTCATTAGCGTTACAAGCAGACTGCCTAATAATGCCAATCCACCTTGTAAAATGATGATCGTCACTATGCTGAATAACACGCCAATACCAAAACTAGTAGCGAATGCCATCGCCGCGAAACCATCAAGAGTGCTTTTGATAGCCAATTGTTGGAAACCGATGTCTAATCCCATACCATCTTGAATTGAACCAACAAAAGTCAATGGTCCGACACAAAATACCAAACTAGCTGTGACAAAGCCCGTAATGAAGCGTTCACGCAGGGAAAGTTGAGAGGATACAGAGTCTTCTTCATCTTTTTGGGGGTGATCTGTGGAGCTTTGTGCAAAACGTTCTTGTAACCACGCACCAAAATTTTCTAACGCACGATCAATCCGCAATAGTTCACCGATAATTACGCCAATAGCGATGCTTAAAAGGGGAATTATAATGTTACCGGTTTCTCCTGCATTGCTAATACCAACATAGAGTGTCACTAACCCTAATCCCGTTATCACTGACTCTTGCACTCGATCTGAGAGGCGATTGCCAATTATTAATCCCAGTAAGCCACCAATAGCGACTGTGATGACATTAAGTATTGTTCCATTCAACGAATTCTGAATCCTTTGAGTAGCCAGTATTTTTCTTTGACTGGATCATAAGTTCGTCAATTGTATCACGCAACCCGTAGCCTTTTAGGAGAATTTTTTTGATAATTTCATGATGATCATCATGAATAGGACCGCCGAATCCGGCAATTAGGATTTCGGCGTACCCAACTACTGAGACAAGTGGCGTTAATATGTCGTGCCCTACTCGATAATATGCAGTTCCTGCGCGCATCTCAGCTAACTTTTGACGACTTTCTTCTACTATTTGTATGAAATTTTTAGCTTGCTGGAGAATAGTTTCTAAAAATGATGTTTGGTCACTAGTAAGTGGAATTTTAGTTTGTGTTAGGATTTGTGAGCAAAGGGTGCAAATGTCTTTACCTTGTGCTTGTAGTGAGTCTGCCATGAGATTTTAATCCGTTAAATAGCTAATTCATCAAGAATTTTCGTGATTGATATAGATGATTCATGAATATTCTTGAGTAATTGATTTTGTTGTTCTGTGAAGAGTGTTTTTCGATCTTTTGTTATAAGCATAAGTTCAGAAAAGCCAAGCATCGAATTTAAAGGTGCGCGTAAATCATGTCGAAATCGTTCGGTCAGTACTAAGTCAGGTGTACATTGACCTAACATATTTTTAAAGACAAGCGACGTTTGATTGATGACTTCAACATCCTGTCGAGGTTGCCCTTTTAGGGTATCGACTGTGTCATTAAGTAGGTTATTAGTTGCTTGAATAATTGTATCTGTAAGGCTTTCGAGTTGATCTATAGAAAATATCATCATTTAGCTGTTTTCAAGTTTAGTTAACCGAATAAGTAATTGCCTACCATCTTTGCGAATGGTGTTGATATATGCACTTTGTTGCTCAGTTAAGGGCATATCATTATCTTCCTCATCAAGCAGGACTTCTGCATAACCGATAATTGACGCAAGATGAGAACGTGCCTCAAAGCTTAAGACCTCAGTTGCTGTTTCCCATGTAAAGTCTGGTACACCAATAACCATCTCTAACATTGTTTTTGCTACGTTTTCTATGGATTGAACAATGCGTTCTTGTGCAAAGGTTAGTGTGGTTTTTGTAAGTAAATCCCGCGTAGAATCACTTACCCGACTTAATGGTACTATCAATTCATCCTTCATCTAGCAGCCTTTCAAGGGGCATATTAACCATAGACTTATCGTAACCGTATAATTACATCTAATAATACAATAGTTTTATAAAATTATTGTAACATTATCAACTTTCTATCAGTTAACACACTTTGACTGAACATGATTTTAGTCTTTCCTTGCTTGTTATGATGATTCGCTATGGTCGTCAATAATGGTTAAAATACGTAAGATGTCTGACAAATTAATAAGTGATATTTTAAGAGGATAATCTTATGAGCGATAAACTGCGTGGTGTGACGACAGGGGCTGGTTATTTTAGTCATTTTCAATATGAAGCATGGAATCGTATTCCAGAAGTTGAAATTACAGCTTTATATAATCGTACCGCTAGCAAAGGTGAGGTCATTCAGGAAAAATATGGCATTCCCAAATACTATAGCGACTATAAGGAAATGATTGATACAGAAAAACCTGATTTTATTGATATCATCACACCCCCAGAAACCCACCTAGAAATGTGTCAATATGCCGCCGAAAGAGGTATTGCGATTATTTGCCAGAAGCCTCTTGCCCCGACAACTGAAGAAAGTCAACAGATTGCCGAACTAGTAGAGAAATATAAAGTACCCTTTATGGTGCATGAGAATTTTCGTTGGCAACCTTGGTATCGTGAAATCAAACGGATAGTAGATGCAGGTACGTTAGGGGAAGTTTTCCATATTCATTTTCGGATGCGTACAGGTGATGGATGGGGGGAGGATGCTTATATTCCACGCCAACCCTTCTTCCGTGATTATCCACGTTTACTTATATATGAAACAGGTGTTCACTTTATTGATACATTTCGCTATTTATTAGGCGATATCGAAACAATCTATGCAAAATTGCGCCGTTTAAACCCTGTTATTAAGGGCGAGGAATGTGGACAGGTATTTTTCACATTTGATAGTGGGGCAACCGCTATTTATGATGCCAATCGCTACAATGAAATCGAAGTCGAGAATCCACGATATACCTTCGGCACATTACGCCTTGATGCTAGTAATGGACATTTAGAATTAGATACCAACGGGACAATTACAGTTAAACTATTGGGCGAACCGTCGCATAAGCACGATTATCACCATGAGAATAAGAATTTTGCAGGGGACTGTGTTTATGCTATTCAACGGCATTTCGTGGATGAAATGTTAGGAGCGAAACAATTTGAATCGACAGCACAAGATTACATGAAAAATGTGATGGCGGTAGAGGCTTGTTATGATTCTAATGAAAAGGGGCAGGTAATCACGCTTAAATAGAGGGGAGTTAATACGTAGACAGTACAACCTACCAAATTGATAAACCGATTTCGAAATATTATTTGTTGTTAAGTGGGTTTACCCTTATACTGGAATCATTGTGAACGACTAATATAAGATTTGGACTTATCATTGTATAGAGGAATAAACTGTAATGCCTGAATTACCCTTTCACCTTAAAACACTCGAACCGTTGCCAGGGGCGTTAGATATTATTCGATTCCTTGGTACGCTTGATGATGTCACCGCGGATGCGGATGAAATTTGTGACACACTTGATTTAAGTGATCGTCGCTTTAGTAAAGCTATTCGGCGGCTTGTGACTAAAGAATATGTCGTTATGGATGGCGATATGGTTTATCGCTTGACGGATCAAGGTCGAGAAGCTGTTGATGACTTGGCATCATATGATGAAGAAAGCGGAAACGCACCCGTAGAACAAGAAGAGATTGAATCAAACGCAGTTTTACGGCGTATGGTTATGGCGTTGCCTGATAAACTGACCGTTAATCAGCCTAGTAATGTTGTCATCGGATTTGATGAAGCGAGTCCCGACCAAACATTAAATGAAGAAACTGATATGGTCATGCGCTTTACGATTGTTAATGGCAAGCCAGAGGCTCCAGAAGATGCTGTCTTAAAACTCCCCAATACAGCGATACACCATACTTTTCAAGTTGTGCCTGATGCTTATACACAAGTTCGTTTAAAAGTAGAAGTTTATCAGCTCGATAATTTTTCTGGGGATATTTCTGTAGCTGGTGGGATGTATGTTGATGTTGATGTAACGGGAACACCTGTTAAGTCAATTGTAGCATTTGGTACAGATATCAACGTTTCACCATAATTTTAAGCTGCTAAATTGAATAATTATGAAGAACACATCATTGATATGTGTTCTTTTTATTTGTGTGTATCTGTGGGAGGAATCCATCCAAAAGGTGTATCATCATCGAGTAAATCAAAAGGATGAACATTACTCGTGGCATCTTCCATATTATTGTTTGTTTCTCCGGCACGAAAGGGTAATTGCCCTCGTGCTTCGTCGCGTGTATTTAACCGCCGAAGATCAGATGGCAAATAAAGGGGCTTAGTGCGCTCTGTGCTTACCGCGATTCTGGCAACACCCCGTGATAACATATCAATTGGCATGGGGGCAATGCGTCCAAATCCAAACCATGAAATTGGAGGAGTACTACCTAACCCAGTCATTAATAAATAAAATAATGAGCGTTTTTGCCCACGAATATAAGCTAATGGTGCACGAATGATAGACCCGTTAACGCCAACCCTCGCTAAATATTGCTCTGCTTCACGTTTAGAACGAATGTAAGAACCGCTTACCCAAGGGGCATAAACACTGCTCATCAAGATCATATGGGAAACACCATCACTAACACACATTGTTGCAACATTGCGTGTTGATACAAAATTGAGGCGATGGTGGGTCAGTCCCTGCGATGGATCAGCGATCATACTACCAACTGTATGAATGACTGTCTTATGCCCTCTGGCGCGTCCCCGTAAACTAGCGGGATCCCAAACATCTGCTGTTGCCCATCGTGAGCGTTGCCCTAATATACCTAACTGGTCTTCTAAACCGGCACGGACAAGTAAGGTGACTTCTGCTCCTTCAGCAATTAACGCCGAAGCGATGCTATCACCTAAAAATGTGCCACCACCTGTTACTAATACTCGCCTATTACTTGATACCATAGTGATTTACTTGATCGTTTGCCATTTAAAATCAATCAATGATTGTAGCGACGCATAAGAGACTGCACAAGCACAGCTTTAACCGAATTTACGCAAAAACTTGATTAATTATCGTTTTTTGTTTAAAGTGTACCTAGTAGATTTATGTTCTGCTGTAATGTTTTGCGAATTATTTCACGGCAGATTTTTGCGAACTAAGCTGTAAGAATAAACTGCTCAAACCATTTAAAACTTAATGAGCAGATAAGGTAAATTATCAGATCAACAAGCATTTGTGCTTGTGGATATCAAAGCAAACTAGATTTTAGGTTTTGCAGAGAACAATAAGAAAACTAAACGCAAGTTTATTTGCGGAAATGTTTGGTTTATTATGATTCGTTATGTAATTATTAGGCGAATCATAATAGGCTGTTCCAACAACAAATATACCTTACAGCATAGCCGTATTAATCAAGCCGTGACTTCTTGTTAAGTTGCGGCTTGTTTGTTTTGCGAAGGATAGGATATTGCAATCTGGAAAAATTACCGCGCTAGAAATGCAAAAACGCAATAAAGAGCGTGTCAATATTTATCTGGATGATGAATATGCCTTTAGCATTACGCTAATCGAAGCCGCAAAGCTAAAAAAAGGTCAAGTTCTTACGGCAGAAGAAATTGAGGTGTTGAAAAATGAAGACACCATCAATAAAGCTGTTGAGCGTGGCGTTAGGTTTCTTTCCTATCGTCCACGGAGTATCCAAGAGGTTCGCCGTAATCTTGTGAAGCATGAAACAGCGGAGTCTGTGATCGAATTAGCACTTGAACGCTTAATCAATCTAGGTTATCTGGATGATCGTGCTTTTGCGAAATACTGGCTGGAGAATCGTGATACGTTTAAACCGCGTGGTCCAATGGCGCTACGATATGAGTTGCGTCAAAAAGGAATAGACAACGGGATTGTTGATGAATTACTGAGTGATCTCGATGTCTTTACAAGTGCATATCGTGCGGCACAACCACGTCTTAATCGTTTGCGCGGTTTAGATCAGCAGACTTTTAAACATAAAATCAATACATTTTTACAGCGTCGTGGATTTACCTATGGAACAATCCGCGAGGTGATAGAGCAATTGATAACGGAAATAGTTGAAGATGAATCTGAGTATTTCTCTGAAAATGAAGAAGAGATGTAATCAATATCTTTAGCTACAAGAAATCCAACTTGTATTCGAGTAATCTGTAGAAAGGAGGTTGGCGGATTGCATTAAATCAAGGATAGGCAAATCCGCAACCAGCTATGGAGATAATTATTGGTATTGTTGCTGCAGCCATTGGGCTTGCTGCCGGTTCGTTTGGTGGTATTTCATGGCTTCGCAGACAGCAAGAAGCACGAGGTACAAATCGTGAACTTCAAGCTGAAGAAGAAGCAAAACGTATTATTGTTGACGCAAATGAACGTGCTACACAAGTAGTTGGTCAAAGCGAAGAAAAAATTCGCAAGTTACAAGAAGAAACTGATAATGTAATTTCGCGTCGTCGTCGCGATCTTGATAATGAAGAAGAACGTTTGCAACGTCGCCGTGATGATTTAGATAAACGTCTTGAACGATTAGAACGGCGTGAACAAGCCTTAAACAAGCGTCAAAGCGCAGTTGATCGAAAAGAAAACGATGTTAATAAGATGGAATCCCAGAAACTTGGGGAACTCGAACGCATCGGACAGATGACGACTGATGAAGCGCGTGTTGAATTACTTGAAGCGGCAGAAGAAGAAGCTCGTAATGATATCGCTCGGATTATCCGTCAAGTGGAAGCAGAAGCCCGTGATGAAGCTGATTCACGCGCACGCGATGTTATCGCATTAGCGGTTCAGCGTCTTGCTTCTGAGCATGTTAGTGAAATATCTGTGAGCGTTGTCCCATTACCTAGTGATGAGATGAAGGGGCGCATTATTGGGCGTAACGGACGTAATATTCGTGCGTTTGAATTGGCAACAGGCGTAGATGTTATTGTCGATGATACCCCAGAAGCGGTCACGATCAGCAGTTTTGATCCTGTACGGCGTGAAGTTGCTAAACGTTCAATGGCTAAATTGGTTTCTGATGGACGTATTCACCCTGCACGGATCGAAAAACTTGTTGAAGATGCCAAAGTTGAAGTTGAAAATACCATTCGTGAAGAAGGTGAACGTGCCGCTTATGAAACAGGCGTTCACGGCTTACATCCTGAAATTATTAAGTTGTTAGGGCGATTGAAATTCCGTACTAGCTATGGTCAGAACCAACACGCACATTCAGTTGAGACAGCGCATGTTGCAGGTATGATTGCCGCTGAACTTGGTGCTGATGTAAATATTGCTAAGGCGGGTGGTTTGCTCCACGATCTTGGTAAAGCGATTGATCATGAAATTGAAGGTACACACGCTACAATTGGCGCGGACTTCTTAAAACGATATGGTGTCAATAAGAAGATCGTTAACTGTGTTGCCGCCCATCATCATGAAGTTGAACATGAATGTGTAGAGGCTTATATCGTTGAAGCGGCTGATGCTATCTCGGGCGCACGCCCTGGCGCACGTCGTGAGAGTCTTGATTCATATATCAAGCGCATCAAAACACTGGAAGATATCGCAACTAGTTTCGATGGTGTCGAGCAAAGTTATGCACTCCAAGCCGGACGTGAAGTTCGTATTATCGTCCGACCAGAAAGTGTCGATGATCTTTCCGCTATTCGCCTTGCACGGGATGTAGCGAAACAAATCGAAGAAACAATGCAATACCCCGGACAAATTAAAGTACATGTTATTCGGGAATCACGCGCAGTAGACTACGCTAAATAATATAATCTGTGTATGAACTTAAAAAGGACGGGATTTAGATAATCTCGTCCTTTTAATTTACCGTTTTACGTTACCGCCCAAAGTTTATTCTTCTGGTGGGACTAATACAGAATCAATAATATGGATAACGCCATTAGCTGTGAGAATGTCAGTTTCAATCACATTGGCACTATTGTTTAATACAACACCATTTTCGGTTACACTAATGCTGAGTTCTGCGCCGTTCAATGTTGGTACAGACATACCATCTATAACATCACGTTCCAAAGCCGCACCATCAATCACATGATATAGTAAAACATTCGTCAAGAAATCAATATCAGCAAGTGCTTCTGTAGCATCCATTTCAAGCTCTGCGAGTACTGTCAAGAATGCGTCATCGGTTGGTACCAGAAGAGTATATGGACCTTCTGTATCTAACGCTTCTAGTAACCCCACAGCCTCTATAGCTGTCAACAAAATGGAGAATGAGCCTGTATCTGTTATAACTTCAGATGTTAAAGGTAGGAATTCGCCTGTTATGGGATGAATACCTGTAACAATTGAGCCATCACGTAATCCTTCACGAATGGCAATGATTTGTTCAATAACGTCTTCTGGTACATCAGCGTCATGAGATTCCGCGAAGTCAATGCCATCATTGGCGATTTCGAGTACATAAGTGCTGTTATCTGGGAATCCTTCACCAGAGCTAGCCGCAACGATCATGTCATAAACACCATTATCTACACGTTTCATCGCGCTTGTAATCAAGAATTCTGATCCGGGACTGTCACCACCGCCAAAGGTTGTGAAATATTCATCTTGATCAACACCAATCACATAATAGCCTTCAGCTGCCGCATATGTGATACCACCGGAGCCAGTCGGACCACCCGCACCAAAGATAACATCAGCACCTTCACCGATAAATTGGATAGCTGCTTCTTGACCTTGATCTGGTGCTTGGAAATCAGGGATGTAGACACCTAATGTCGTGATATCTGGATTGATATATTCCGCGCCCTGTTCAAACCCGTTACGAAATTTGACTACAGGGAAAATATCTAAGCCGTAGACACCAGCAACGATGTCTGTTTCTGTCATCAATGCTGCCATTGCACCAGCTAAGAAACCAGCTTGATCTTCACGGAATTGAAGACCAACTAAATTGGGCAAAGGGTCAATGCCGGAAAAATCTTGATCAACGCCAATAAAGTAAACATCAGCATTATCAAGGGCTGCGGTATGAGTTGCATCACCCAATGCGAATCCGACAGTAATGATGATGTCATAACTACCTTCTAAACAGGTGTTGATGTGTGTTTCGTATTCTGTGGGGTTTTGTGTCTCGATGAATGTGTCTTCAAGACCGAATTCCTCAACGGCGCGTTGCATACCGTCATAAGCAAATTGATTGAATGTGCCATCGTTAATGCGACCAATATCGGTTACAAGGCATACACTTTGGACAATATCACCCTGTGCAGAAACGCCTGCACCTACCAGTATCGTTGTTGTGATTAACAAGAGAAGCAAAACAAACCGCAATTTATTCATGTGAGATCCTTTTAGGTATATAAGACTGCTCATCATTTAACAGTTAGTTGAAGCATCATAATCATAGCGTATTTAATTGTTAAATCTATAAGACTTACGTAATAAAAAAGCGAGGTCATGTTGACCTCGCTTTTTTATTACTTAATGTAGATTAGAAGGGTTTATCCTTCTTCAGTTGCTTCTGCTTCAGGAGCTTCTTCGGTAGCTTCTACTTCCTCAGCCTCAGTTGCTTCTTCCATGTCAGCGAGTAAAGCACCACTAACAGGATCAACACCAGTGGAGAGTGAACCGTCAGCTAACATAGCGAAAGCTTCATTAACAGCGTCGATGTATTCTTGAGGAACATCAGCATCATGAGCTTCCGTCAGACCGATACCGCCATTAGATGCGTCCAAGATGTATAAACCGCCACCTTGCCAGTCAACACTACCATCGATTAATGATGCGAGCATGTTGTAAACGCCAACGTCAACTTGTTTAACAGCAGAACCGATGATGAATTCAGCACCAGGGCTTTCACCACCGCCGAAGGTTGTGAAGTATTCATCTTGGTCAACACCGATGACGAATACACTTTCACCAGCAGCGAATGTGATACCACCGGAACCGGTTGCGCCACCCGCACCGAAGATGACATCAGCACCTTCACCGAGTAATGCTTCAGCGAGTTCTTGCCCAGCAGCAGGATCAACGAAACTGTCGATGTATCCACCGAGCAGTTCGATGTCAGCGTTAACAAAGCGTGCACCTTGTTCAAAACCATTGCGGAATTTAACTACAGGTGGGATGTCGATACCATAAACACCACCAATGATGCCACTTTCACTCATTTGAGCGGCGAGAACACCAGCTAAGAACCCAGCTTGATCTTCACGGAATTGTAAACCGACGAGGTTTGCAGGATGTCCCATGAAGAATTGGTCAACGCCGATGAAGTAAACATCTGGGTTTGCTTCAGCAGCAGCGAGGGTTGCATCACCGAGTAAGAAACCAACAGTGATGATTGCGCCAGCTTCACTGTCCAAACAAGTTTGGATATTTGGTTCGAAGTCAGTTGGTGTAGCTGATTCGAGGATGCTGACCTCAATACCGAAGTCTTCAGCAGCTTGGTTGATAGCATTAGCAGCGAGTTCGTTGAATGTACCGTCATTGACGCCACCTTGATCAGTGACCAAACATGCGCTGGTGATGGAGGTCATTTCCATGTCGCCCATATCAGCATCCATAGGAGCTTCTTCGGTCATTTCCATGTCCATAGCTTCTTCGGTCGCTTCCATGTCATCCATAGGAGCTTCTTCAGTCATGTCCATGTCGTCCATGGCTTCTTCGGTCGCTTCCATGTCATCCATAGAAGCTTCTTCGGTCATTTCCATGTCGTCCATAGGAGCTTCTTCAGTCATCTCAACAGCCATTGCTGCTAAAGATTCAACAACTGAAGGTGGCAAGAGTACGGAGTCGATTACATGGATAACACCGTTTGATGCTAAGATGTCAACAAATTCGGAAACAGCGACGCTATCGTTCAATACAATACCATCATCTGTAACAGCAATTGAGATTTCTTCACCGCTAGCGGTTGCTACGGTTTCGCCGTCCATACCGAGAATTGCATCGGAGAGGACTTCACCTTCAAGTACATGGTAGAGCAGAATTGTAGATAACAATTCTGTGTCAGCAAGTACTTCTTCAGGTGTCATACCCATACCCGTTAATGAGGCAAGAAGTGCTTCATCAGTTGGTGCGAATACGGTGAAAGGACCTTCGCCTTCCAATGTTTCACGTAAACCTGAAGCCTCAACAGCTAATAACAGGATTGTGAAGTCACTAGCCGCAGCTGTTTCAAGGATATCAGCAGCTACTTCTTCAGTTGCTTCTACTTCTGGTGTTTCTTCAACATCAGCAGGAGCTTCTTCAGTTTCTTCTACTTCTTCAACAGCCTCAGTCTCTTCAACTTGAGGTTCTTCAGTTGCTTCTACTTCGTCAGTTGTTTCTTCAGTTTCTTCTACTTGTGCTGTTGTATCATCAGCAGGTTCTTCGGTTTCATCATCGCCACTACTATCACATGCGGCAAGAACAAAAACACCGATGAGCAGTAACACGAGTAGCCAACGTAAATTACGTTGCATAATACCTCCCATAGATTTAAACTTCTGTAAGATCACAGAAAATAGATAGACAATTTGTAATTTTACCACTTGTCACGCAACTTGGAAACTAATTGCATGATAAAAACTTTATTAAATTACTTGTGAGAATGTACTAACCCTTTTGATTTCCTTGTTTCAAATAATAAAAAAAGCACTTGTAAATTAAGCAAGTGCTTTTTGTTATATTGTCTTGATATAGTTTGCTTCTGAAATAGATTAGACTGCGATATCACGTCGTGTAAATAATTGCATCGCTAATCCCACCAAAATTACAGCGACAATTAACATACCGATTGCACCACCCCAGCTAATGCCATTTAGGAGTACACTCCCCCCAGCATAATGGGTGAAGATTGATAATTGGCTAAATGATTCTGACGCATCTGTGTTGATAACATTTGTCACGATGTCTGTTATATAACTGACCACGACAAAGCCTCCAGCAATAGCAGCTGCTGTAGTGCGACGTTTAACCAAAGTTGCTACAAATGCTGTGAATGCTAAAACTAATAAGCTCCCCGGTATCATATTGAGCGCACCTTCAAGGTAATTCGAGAGCGTGACATCAGAAGATAATCTCCCGTACTCATCACCAATTAATAACCCGATAAGCCCGATACCAATTATGCCGATTACTAGAACTGAATAGGCTAAACATTTCTCTAAGACGACTTTCCATCGTGGAATAGGGAGGCTAAGAAGTAAATCCATTTCGCCATTCTCTTCTTCCACAGATGTAACATTCAAGCCAGCCATCACCATATAGATACTCAAAATTAAGAGCATGTAACTAAAAAACGCATAACCGATGAATCCTTCTGTTGTGCCAAGTGATGCTTCACCACCGATACCAAATGCACGTGTAACCTCTTCACCCAGCGTTTCGGTTAAGTCTCCATAACCCTCAAGCCCATTATTATCAAACATGAAGTACATGAGTGCGCCATACAATGCGATGGAAACGCCCCAATAGAATACTTGTCGCCAACTACGGCGGATTGTTTCGAAAAAGATTATCCCATTCATACGTCTGCGCTCCTTTCTGTCTGTTTACTTATCATCGTAGAATGCTAGGAAAATGTCTTCTAGTGATGGGTCTTTAGCGCGCAAATCAACAATATAGTGGTCGTTAATTGCACGAAGCAGTGGGTCAATATCACCCATCAAACGCATTTTGGCGGTTTTGCCGTTAACTTCAACGTCAGATACACCGGATAGTGTTGTAAATAGTTGCTTATTTGGCACACCATCACGGAATTGAATAGTTAACCAACGGAAATCAACATGCGTTAATTTTTCAATGGATTCGACAGCTTTGAGTTGTCCCCCACGCAAAATGCCAACACGATCACAAATCGCTTGTACTTCGCTTAGTACGTGCGAAGATAGAAACACTGTACCGCCCGCATTTTTATGCTCCAACATCAGATGATTAAACGTTTGTTGCATAAGTGGGTCTAAACCACTCGTTGGTTCATCCAAAATTAGTAATTCTGGCTTATTCATAAGTGCAAGGATTAGCCCTAACTTACGTTTATTACCCGTTGAGTATTCACGAATTTTTTTACTCATATCGAATTGGAGTTGTTCCGCCAGTTGGTTGACATAATTCATGTCCACACCACCGCGTAAACGCCCAAAATAGCGCACAATGTTGATGCTTTTTTCGTTTTTCCATAAACCCAGTTCACCAGGTAGGAAACCAATGTGATGATGTAATTCAATGCTATCCGCGTGTATGTCGTGACCTAAAATTGTCGCATTGCCTGTTGTTGGGCGAATTAAATCAAGTAACATACGAATAGTTGTTGTTTTACCCGCTCCATTTGGTCCTAAATAACCAAAGATTTCCCCTTGATTAACCCTTAGATTTAGATTGTCTAAAGCCTTGAAACCATTATTACCTGCGCCATAGACCTTACTGAGATTTTTAATCTCGATTACAGTGTTGGACACCATGCCCTCCTTAATAAGAAAATCAGTCTGCGTCCTGTTGTTTATCATTAGATTGAGAGAAATGTTTATTCATTCGCTCTTGAACTTGTTTACCCATTTCGATGAATATTTGTCGCCCAGCTTCTTGATTACCGCCATCCGGTGGTATCAACGCATTTTGGAGTAATTGCCCCAGCCCAATTGCAATATCCTCTACTGGAGGGATGTCGTCTTCTTCCATAAATTCGCGTGCATTAGTGACACCCCAACCTATTGCTTGCATCAAAAAACTAATCATCTTGACATCTAAGTCAGATCGAAATGCGCCAACATCCTGCATTTTTTTGATTAGATCATTATTTGAACCACGTTTTAATGCCATCATGTCTAATTGGGTGCGCTTTAAAAATGACCCAAAAATTCGTTCGTCGCTTCTTGCTAAGGCTGTCATGATCTTACGTTTTGCTAAAGCCCTAATGCCATATTCATATGCTTTGATAAATGACCACGAGTCTTCATCCTCTTCTATCCAACGTAATGAGTCATTAGAGTAGAGGTTGAGATCACGTAAGATGACTGCTTCAAACATTGCTTCTTTACTCGAATAATGTAGATAAATTGCCCCCTTTGAGATACCTGCCTCTTTTGCAATATCATTCATCGTGGTCTTGTCATATCCATAGTGCAAAATAAGACGTTCTGCTGTATCCAATATCAACTTTTCGCGCTCATCGTGATCCATTGTTGGGGCAGGACTCATTGTATTGTTAACTCCATATGACTGTTTGACCAATAAATCATTTATGGTCAAATGGTATACCAGAAACATCAGTTTGTACCCCCCAATTATTAGGGGGTTGGGATGTGGTTACGGGGAAAGTCATATCCGAATGTACAGTGCAAAGCTATTTGATTTGATGTACGATACGCACAAAATAAGGTTCTTGCATAAAGGGTTAAACAAAAAATGGGTTCAAATTCAAGCGTACAGCGTTTTGAAAGTAAGTCCGGTGTGCGGATTTATCGTATTCCAATGACGGTATTTCCGAATGGTTTTGTTGGCTATTGTTATATT
>WURV02146924.1:0-18212 GCA_011762755.2 Epimenia babai | reverse complement strand
GGGGAAGGTTGTTGAATAACTGTGGAGCTATAACTTGGAAAGAGCGTCCACCGAAACGAGTGCGTCTGAATAGTGGTAATAATAATATATGTACGTCCATAAAAATAGCATATGATTCACAGATTATGTGGGTTATTACCGACTAAGCTCTAGTTTTCACGATCTTCCTGAATATGATCGAAATATTCATTAACCCATAACACACTGACGATTATACATTGCACTACTATTGCAATATAATTCGGTGATAACGGACTGCTGAGGGTGAATAGCAATGACGTTAGGATCGCGTTACACTGATAAATCTCATTAGATTGTCTCCCTTTAGCTCCATCTACTCGGTTCTTATTCAGGTTAGACGAGCGATTAGCTAAACACGGCGATCTGCCATTAGTCAACCAATGTCTCGTTCAAACGTTATACTTATATACAATTCATTTCGTCGGTATTTTTCGCGCAACACGGATAAAACTGCCATATTAGGCACGTTTATTTCGCCATCTGCCATGTCAGTTTTTTTTTAAATAGTTTTTCCGGTGGAAATTTCCTGCGAAATTTCAAAAATATACTCACTTGTCCAGCAGTACAGGTGGATCCGTTTTCCGAATGGAAAATTCCATTTATACCTCGCCCCGCTGAACTCGGAACTGTCCTGTAATCGTGTGGAAAAAAACAGTCAAGCAGTACAGGAGTTTTTCGCTGTTTCATTTATTAATGTCTTATATTAAAAAATACAACAAAATTGAGATATTCAGGTTGGAGAAAATCTTTATCAAATGGAATAAATTTATTGAATAAATAACTGGAAATGTTGGATTGCGCAATCATGGAAACTGCGTCTTCAAAAATTGTAGTCAATTATTTGTAGCTTTTATGCATGATTAGCAACTGTGAGGGGTGTAGGGTGGAATTTGGACTGTACATTCTTTATGATATATAATTCAGCTATCGCGTGTCACTGTCACGCAATCCCGTGTCACTATCACGCAATCCCATGTCATTATCACACGATCCTGTGTCATCGTCACGCAATCCCATGACATTGTCACGTGTCACTATCACGCGATTCCGTGTTATTATCACGCGATCCCGCATTACTATCACACGATCCCACGTCATTGTCACGCGATCCCACGTCATTGTCACGCGATCCCGCGTCATTGTCACGTGATCCGTGTCACTATCACGCGATCCCATGTTATTATCACGGGATCCCGCATTATTATCACACGATTCCATGCAGTATCGTATATAGGAAACTCGTTCTATTTTAGAGTAACGAAATTATCTTTTACTTCATTTCAAGAAATTCCTTAAATGTGATATATTTTTTTTTCGCGCTTCATAATCCAGTGAACGAGCGCAGCCTGGCCGCGTTGCGAGTCGAACGGGAGGGTGTGGATGTACGAAAACTGTTGGATGAATTAAATGCGTATGCCTCATAGACCAATCGAGAATTCACAACGCATCCTAACTTGTTACGCTTGGAAAATAACCATACTGCGAAATTTTCAAGAGGGCATATGTGCTAACGTTTTGACTGATTATCACGAATGAATCGGCACTATCTCATTAATGAGGGCATTTACGTGTTTATTCGTGCGAACATCACATATGTGATTCTAGTCTCTATCTTATATTCGTTTTTAATCACCCATGTCTAGTCAAATGTAGTTCAGTAAAAATAGATTATTACCATAATATATTATTATTGGGTATGTCTAAGGAGTTATATTTTATAATTGTGATAATAATGGTTTTACTAAATTAACCATGACGCGCGAATCTCGCGGGTTGACGCGAGAAACGCAGCGTGTTTTCAGAAATCCGGACGAACGATTCTCGAAAAGTAGACATCCGCGAACCACTGGTTTGAATTCTTAAAAGTTCATGAACCACTCACACCTACGGTTTTGGAGTCATGCGTTTCACATTGTTTTTAAGACGCAGATTGATTGCTTCAACATAGGACAACGTACAGGTGTCTTTCGGAAATTTCCTCGTAATCTTTTCGCTTGCATTCGCGGCAATTTTATGATTTTGCTCAAATTGATGAATTAGAACGAAACTAGTTAAAATTAAACTAGTGGTTCACGGGGGAATAAATTTTCGCTTCGGCCAATTTTTTGTCCGAACCAAATTTTCTAGACAATGTTCGCCATTTTTCTAGTTCGCTACAGCATCAAAAACGTCGCCAAATTATTAAAGTATGGCAGACAAAATTACAGAAAACCCCCGCAGTCGGCTAAAATTGCTTCTGGCAAATATTGATTTTCGGACCCGCGCGAAATCTTAGTTCGGTTGAGATTGCGTCACTCATAAAAGTCGATATCGTTTTTCAAATCATCGTTCAATCCACGATAAATATTGATTAAAAATCTTGTAATATATCTGTTATATAATACGCATCTATTTATTCATTCTATATCGCCGTATATTATTTAATGAAATTTCCGATTATTGAATCGAATGTTACATAAAATTGCTATCTCAGGCTTGCTTCGTTTCACGTAAATTATGTAAATGGTTTGTATAGATTAGAAAATATAATTACTGATATTATCGCAATGTCATTTACATTTTGTGTACTTACTTTAATTGCGTATTATTTCTTTATAAACACTCTAAAATTATGTTGCTGTTTTTCCATTAACTGTCTGATTATGCGCCTATATTTATATGTTAATTAATTATTCGCACTATTATTCAGTTGAATATTCAGTAATTGAATTTGGACGGCAAGATACAGTACACTCTCTGTTATCCGATCTTTTGCTATTCGGAGAGATTTTGTGCTACGTATATCTGTATAATAGGGATTTTATTTTTTTCCAATGCAGAAAAACGCGGTGTTACAAGTTGTAAAGCAATGGCATAAGCCCTGCTTATTTGTTCGAAATGCAATTGCCACACTGCTAGTTACCATAGTGATAGTATGAAAATATCAATGATTGCATCGTTTTCATTGGTTGGTTACTTTCTGATTTTGAACAACGTTACAATAATCCATTTCGCTAGCAGTGCCATAAAGCTTTCTTTTCTTATTGTGTCCATTCCTAAAAGACCCATTCTGTTTTGTTTTTCTTAACCATTATTTCATCATTTTCATTCTAATTTGGTTCATTTCTATTTGGTCCAGCCTTCAGATTTTCCCATTATGTCTATTGGCAATAGGCCCATTCCCATTAGGTCCATCCATATTAGCTCAGTTCTTACTCGGCCCATCTTTACTATATTCATTCTTATTTGGTTCTGTCCTATTAGGTCCATCTCTTCAGGTTTTCCCATTATATATATTGGCAGTAGGCTTACTTTTTCCATTAGGTCCATCCCTGTTTTCTCCAATCGCATTAAGCATACTCCCATTAGGTCTATCCATATTAGATCAGTTCTTACTCGGCCCATCTTTACTATATCCATTCTTATTTGGTTCATTCCTATTACGTCCATCCCTTCAGGTTTTCCCAATATATATATTGGCAGTAGGCCCACTCCCATTAGGTCCATCCCTGTTTTCTCCAATCGCTTTAAGCATACTCCCATTAGGTCTATCCATATTAGCTCAGTTCTTACTCGACCCATCTTTACTCTATCCATTCTTATTTCATTCATTCCTATTTATCCCAGGCTCCAATCGGTCAACTCCATCAATAAGAATCACGATATATATATATATATATATATTATAATGACATGATTTTAATTAGTGAACAGTGCAATAAATCAAGCCCCTTTATCATTTCATGCACACATTTGCGATAGGGTTAGCAGTAAGGACGGATAACGGAGATGAGACTGTATCGTACACCACCATTTTTTTGGCGTTTTTTGTTTAGGTCTTTGCAATTTTGCGTGAATCTTTCACCTGAATATTTTTCTATGTAAATTTATTGTTTATTTATTCGTTGATAATAGTCAAGTTGTTCTCGAAATTTTTAATATACTGATATAGTGAATTTATGTTGCACAAGTATGATGATCTCTGATGTCGCGACGACTCTGATGTCGCGACGACTCTGATGTCGCGACGACTCTGATGTCGCGACGACTCTGATGTCATGCGTCTCTGATGTCACATGTCAATAATGTCGCAATTTTCCTGAAATTGATGATGTTATTCCGAAATTTCTGATGTGATTTCGCAATATCTCTCACATCACGATGTCATCAGACATCAGTGCCCCCATGTTTCTGAAGCTACGCAGTATAAGGGTATTCCTCTCATATTTTTATGCAACGCGTCAGTTTAGAATCTCTTTAAGAATATTTATTGATAAGTTGTTTGTTTTGTTAAGAAATCCAAAGGCTTTACTCTACAGGGTTCGAGGAACTTATGGCATTTTATATGATTTAATTTTACACTGTGTCTTAATATTATTAGATTAACAGTGCAATATATCTTAACCTATAAGACTATTGGATATATGATATATCTGTGCTACCTTTTACCTACATATTGTTGATACAAATATTTAGGGGATATATCATGGATATGTCATGTTGTCACTGTATCATGATTTCTCTTATCCCAATGTACGCCGAAAAATTAAAGGAAAATAAAGATTTTCTATTAGCAGGTTTATTAACATAAATATTCTATAAGTGTGTCATTAGAGAATTTCACGTAAGCAGGGATGATATTAAATGAAAACACGAATTTGGTCCGTCGTCGGTTTTGGTCGTGTAGGGTTGGCACGACAGGTTCATTATTTTTACTCGCTTATTCGCGTAATGGTAATGGCGCTGCCAGGGTAGCCATTTATAACTGGATCTTGCCTTTTGTGGCGTTCGAGAATTTTGGGTATATCTTTCCTTTTATAATATTGCTATTATTGCGTATATTTAATAACACATTAGGGTATCTGTATAATCCTCATTTGACTGCCTATGTTCTGTTTATTTATTTGCCCGTCTTCGTGGCCGACGTTTTTATACCTACCGCCGCACGTATTCTCTCTCGTTCGTCGTCTGTTTTACATAGAAGCCAAATGTTGTTACGTATTTTATTTATTCAGTTTATTTCTCGGTGTTTTTATAGAGCAGCTAATACGATTTTTATCGATTATATCGTTTATTTGTGAATGATTTTAAAGAGTGTAATAAATTTTCCATGTAACTCGAACGTTTCGCGATTTGTTTCGTTGAATACATCGAACGATTCACTGAGGCAGAAGTAACTGAAATGCGACGGCCATAGTTAAACCATCCTCTCTGGGGAGGAGAGAAAAAAGACAGGTAACGTTTTAGTGTGACTATTAATAGTAGTAGATGTACACATTTTATACCAATCATTTCCTTGAGTTTATTAGATACGCCATTCCGTTATTACTAAAACTGGGAAACGAAGTATAGACTACCATTTTCAGATAATCAACCAACAAATATCTCATCGATCGTTGCAACGCTGTTCTCCAGCAAAACTATAAGATTGTCTATGTATATAATGTGTGTATATATGTATTGGGTGTATAAAGGTAGGGATTAACCCGTAGTTATTACAACAAACGCGTCAGCACTCGGCTGTGCCATAGTTGGTGATTATTTACAATGGAATTGGACAGCGCTGAGGTAAGCCCCGGAGACTGTGTGCCAGACACACCCGCGTCGAAGCGGATGAGGCTAAATAAGTACCCGGCGAGAGCTACCCAGACCCTCATGTTCAAATGCCATTTTAAACGCTTTTTAGTCAAAAAAAACGCTACATGTATGCAGCTTAGAACCGAAATCGATTCAGGGTCGCGAATCTGAATTTAATTCTAGCGATCTAACAGTTTCACGCGAGTTCACTCATCATTATCTACGATGACGTAACTTACAATTTCATGACTAAAATTCGAATTCTCGCGCGTGGCAGTCGTTTCCACGATGTAAGACAATAACTGGTTATTTTTAGCTCACCTGAGCTTATGCTCGGTGAGCTTTTCTCATCGGATTTCGTCAGTCGTCCCTCCGTCCGATGTTAACATTTTGTTAAAAAATCTCTAGAACCTCTTATCGCAGAGGTCTGCTATTTGGCAGTTATTGTCCTTGTGTTGTTGGTCTCTTCTGGATTTGTTCGTGGTATCGTCATGCCAGCTACGGGAGGTAACCTCTGTCGATGTTCGTATTTTTTCTTCAAATCTCAAGAACCGCTTATCGCAGAGGTCTGCCATTTGGCAGATATTGTCCTTGGGTTGGTCTCTTCTAGAGTGTTCATAGTGTCGTCGTCACAGCAAGGAGAGGTAACTTCTGCCGATGTTTGTATTTTTCATTAAAACAATTTTTATCTCAAGAACCGCTTATCGCAGAGGTTGGCTACTTTTCTAATATTGTCCTTAGTAAGGTCTCTTCTAGATTTGTTCATAGTATTGTTATTTCAGCGAAGGGAGGTAACTTCTGCCGATTTTGGTATTTTTCATTAAAAAACTTCTCAAGAACCGCTCACTGCGCAGGTCTGGTATTTGTCAAATATTGTTTTTGGGTTGATCTCTAGATTTGGTCATCATATTTTGATGGCAGTAAGGGGAGGTAAATTGTGTTCGTATTTTCACTGGAAAAATCATTTTCTCGAAAACCCTTTATCGCGGAGGTCGGTCATTCGGCAGATATTGTCCTTGGTTTGGTATTTTTCAGATATGCTCAGCATCTCATCATGGGAGCAGAAGGGGTAATTTCTATGGACTTTGACAATTTTTATCTCCACCTCCGCTCAGCGCAAAGCTCTGCATTGGGCAGATATTGTCTGTGTGGGTGTCACTCAGATTTGTTTAGGGCATCTCTATTTACGCAATTAGAGGTGATTTCAGCCAAGGTTTATCCACAAATCTGTATTTTCTCGTTTCGGTATCTTAATGGGTCTCTTGTTTTTTATGTCAGGCAGTCTCCTTGTTCTCCTGCTTGTAATATCGAAATGGCCTTCTTGGCCTCTTGCTTTGTCTTTTTTCTTTTTTTTCGGGTAAGCGTCTTGAGGCCTTTTTGGTCTATTATATAATAACTTCATCTACTACCTTATATCTAGATAACAGATAACGATGTAAAAATTCTTCATATATCTTTTTTTATTTTATACACACCTTTGTAGTACATGTTAAGTCATTTTAAATATTCGTGTGGAAGTCATCTCGCGTATAAGTCAAATATTACGGTGCAATATAAAAATTCAACCAATAACCGGGTAGAGTACGTGCTGAATTTTTGGCCTGTCATTACGAAAACTGGGAAACGAAGTCTTTTCTCTTCACTTCAACTTTGCGTTGTTAATCTTACAAACGCCGGTGTCGGTATCCACATTTTGGCCTTTCGACGATTTTTTCCGACGATGTTCTTTGCAGGTTCCCATTGATACGACAACGAATAATTGATCGTAGCCGGGGAGTCGCCATCATCCGTCAATCCTGTAAAACAATAAACGCTTATTTAATGCAACCGGAAGTCGATGATTGGGCGTTCCTATAAGTTTGTGACATAGTGGAATTGAATTAAATAATACCCTTCAAAAAGAAATATAATATATTTGTCAAAAAGACACACATAAGAAAAATATTTCATATAAATACTACCGATACAACATGATTGTATTGTTTGAGCTATTATAACGCTGATAGACTACGCATTGTCACCTTTGCAGGTAGGTATTCAATCTAGTGCAGTCACCCTAAAGTCAAATCATATGACTGTTTCCATCATCCACTAGTATAGTTTCGCTACATTGGTAATGAGCAGGGAAGTGCGCGATATGCCTCAAATTGTCCCTATAAAACTAGAAATTTTCGAAATGTGTTTCGTGTTTCTATCTGATTTATGTAACGCCAAAGTCACGCCTGAGCTCACAGCGGAATAAATGGAGCTATGGGAAGTTTGAAAGTAGGTGAAACACAATTTGCTGTTGCGATGCATTTTTCAATGTCCACCGTTTTACTTTACAACGTCTGTCGGAAAGATATCGTTACCGTCTTAAGAGTGGCAGACCGCGTGTTATTTCGGTAGCTCAACACAGATTTATTCGATTCCGTCATCTACGGGATCGCTTTATAACTTCTATATCTACTGCATCCGCAGAGCAAGGTGGTCAGAACAGTGTAGTCAGATATCTTACAGAACGTGAGATATCTGACCACACTGTTAGAAATCGCTTACGGGCTGTTAGAATCCGCGCACGGTGACTTGATCGCGGAATGAATTTTACGCAATATAATCGAGACAAGCACTTACAAGGGTGTCGAACTTATCCAATATGGCCGTTAAGACGTTGGAAAACCGAGAGAGAGACGGAGAGACGGAGAGAGGGGGAGAGGGAGAGAGAGAGGGCGGAGGGGGAGGGAGAGAGATAGAGAGAGAGAGGGGAGGGAGAGAAAGTACCGACGCCGCAATGAACGATTCGAGAAGTCGATAGATTTGTTGGCGGTCGTGTCATGGTCTGGAGTGCAATATCGGATTATGGAGGAACCGAATCGGCGCAGGTAGACGGTAATTTGACATCTTATACTGTAGATTCTGCAACAAAACGCGACAATCACATTTACTACCATTCATATATGGATGAATAAACGCCATCTTTCGACATGACACTGCCCGTATCACTACATATCGTTCGAAACGACGTCGACATTCTACCGTGGCTATCGACCGTACCGCGCCTCAACCCGAGAGAACATCTATAGGATTCTTAAACAGTATCGCGTTAAACGCGTTCGTCAACGAAAAACCTGTTTCACGGATATTGCCACAATACTGCTATTCCACAAGCAACTGAAAAGACCTTATACGATCGACAGGACAACGTTGTCAAGCTGTGATCGATGCTAAATGTGGATACACTCGATATTACTCATGTGGAAACATGGATATTATCCGGATTCAGTACTATTCGATGCTTAAAGTATCCATATTTGACACAATACGAGTAATATCAGACCCCTGCGTCTTTCTGAAATTCAAGCAGTAAACGTTCCGTGTGTGTTACAGTGACGGGATTTGCACCATGCTGCCGCAACGCATATTTTACTCTTATCGTTACATCAATCGCTACATCAATGACCATTTTATGCTCTAACTAATCAGTTCTCGTGCTAAATAGTACCGCTAGGAATAACGATGCATGCAACGTCTTCAGTTTCTCATGAGTAGTTTATGTTTTCAAAAAGCTTAAGGCGAGGTTTTGGTGCTACTTGATAATTAAATGTCAGACGCACGTACAACATTGCCCTGTTACATCCCTAAGATATTTTTATAACAAACCATTCCACGACAAATCTTGCTCGTTTCCTACTGGGAGGGCGCGGGAAAAAATCCCTGGTTTATGCTGGTTCGAACTCGCAACCTCTTGCATGAAAGGCAGCGGTTCTGACCACTACACCACTGGCGCCAACAAATTTCAGTAAACCATTAAAAACCATCAAGTAACCATGTCTATTGTCATGCCTAACCGACACCGATTCAGGTCATTTCAGAACGGAATTATAATCAAAAATACGTAAATAACTAATATAGGTCAGTCACTGTGGAAATCCTGAGACATTCCAGCTTTTTCGTGTACTGGTCTAATAGATGCGGTATGTATGATTATCGACAATAGGAGGGGGGGGGGTAACTAACTTTAATTTGTAGACTTTTGTACTAATTATTCTGTACAGCTCATAATAAGGCTATATTTAGCCGTTACTGACTTTTAATTTGACGTTTAAAAATACATTATCGAAACTGATTGTTTTATCGTCACGTTCCATTTACTGCGTCAGTAAGGCCTACCGTATTCCAATAGCCGGAATTAAGAAAACGAATACACAATTCTGCACTATCTAAGTATCTGGGTGGTCGCTGCGTCTGGCTAAGAGTATGGGAACCAAATTCAGCACTTATGGCGGGAAACATTTTATGGCATAAAATATGAAAGACTAGTCTTTAATTCCCTGATGTATTCTGTTGCTCTACTGCTACAAACGTGATGTATAGTCAGTTTTTTGCTTTTAACAACATTACTTCGTGTAATTACATAGAGCTGTATCATTAATATCACCGACAGAAGATAGAATGATATGTACATCGAAGGGTCGACGTACCAGGATTTTTCGCGGCAAGTATGACTTTGGTAGACCCTAACACGTCACCTCCCTGCGACGTCCGATCGATCAAACCCTTCAAGTACGATATGTAATCCATCGCCAGTCTCAACGTATCGATCTTAGAGAGTCTCCGTTCTGGCGAAATCATCGAAGGTACCACTTTGCGAAGGATGTCGAAAGCGTTGTTGATAGTACGCATGCGTATGCGCTCGCGTACGTTTGCGCAATGTCTCTGCGTGGAGTTACAGCGATTGTTACACCCTTTCCGCGATTTGTTGTTGCTTTCCGCTTTTGGCGACCCTGTTTTCTTGTTGGGAATTTTCACATTGCCTTCCGATGAAAAGCCGTGAAATTGGCCTCGTTCGCCGCCGGAAGGATGGTATTTGACGAATTGCTGTCGAAATGCCGTGATATCGCCGTATTGGTTGCAATTATTGCTGACATCTTCCGTAGAATTCCCCCATTGGCTACGTGCATCACGTTGGTAGACGCAGGTAGATGCCGGGATTGTGTGATACATTTTGTAGGGCTCGTGTGGAACTCCAAGCTCGCCTAGCCTATAATATTCCCCGCTCTGTGCATCGCCAGTCGTCTGTAATTGCGCGAGCAGTTGCCTATCCACGTAATCTGTTTCTCGATTTGGATAATAAGCGTTCTTGTAGTCACCGTGTGAAGAGGATATGTTATTCCAATGGAACAGATCGCTTAGGTCTTCCCGCGGGAAATCCATCGTGGCGTTAACTCAATGTAATTCTCGATCTTCTTGTAGCGGGTACCCCTGCGGGTTATCGTATATCGCTTCGTTCATAAACCTTGATTCCCTAAACAACCAATCCGGCTGTCATAAAGTCTCTTCTACCTATTCAGTAAATCAAAATTTGATTGTGGGTCCGAAGTGTGGTCAACAAAACTAGCTATAAACGTTTCGTCGATAAATGTATTTAATTGTCCGTGCCGATATTACGATAAAAATATCTGGTTAGCTTTATTGTTTAAAGAACGATACAGTTTACCTATGTTCATAAATCTGGAATAGTTGATGATGCCTAACATTGTAATGAAAGAAATCTACGATGTCGAAAACCACATATCGTTACCATTTTAAGATAATTTTAGTAATAAACAACACGTCACCGCCATGTGTAATATCGTTATAAATATCATGGGCGCGAAACACTTGTTCGGCACATTTTCGTTCGAAATTTTTCCATGTACGTGTCATTTTCTGATTATTCCCCATTTGATACCCTCCTTGCAGTTTGATATTCCTCACTATACGTCACTCATTTTTTCGAGCAACGTTGGTCTTCTATAGGATCTTAAAGATAAAGGAGGCGTGGCTAACTGAACGAAATTCCCGCATTCTTTAGCGTGACATATCGATTATATGGGCGTGGTTAATTATAATAACCGACACGCCCATACCATGGAGTTTTGCCTAAAGGGGGCGGGTATATATTATAATTAGATCGTGTGTCTCTACGTGAATGATGCCAGACACGTGAGGGGAACGAAAACATCGACTTAGCTACGACGTGTATTCACCGTGTAGATTCAGCCGGTTCTGTTGGAGCGACCTATAGCGTAAAGTTCAATCAGAAATTATGCCCTGTCTCCATTCATATTACCATTGAAATGCGAAGTGTGACATTCTAATACCGCACTTCGAAGCGATTTGTGCAGCGTGCCAAATGATGTTTACGACAAGTCATTACGGAAGCCAGCTCTAGAATAAGCGCCGGTAATAACCTCATGAATTTAATTTCGAAGTTCATATGGATTGTTCATACTCAAATCTTCTCGAGTTAACTTTTCCCAAACTTGCGTGTATACATAATCTAGGCAATAGTTTTTTCTTTACCATTATAATATCAGGCTTAGTGTAACTCTTGATTCATCCATTGTTCCATGTCATTATTTATTTTTTTTAATATACTAGAATTCAATTTCACTTAATTTCATTTCATGTCATTTTAATGTTGTGTTAAGCTATGGTCGCGTTATACAACTTAATTAATTATTACACGAAATGTATATAGGCGCTTTAGAGACTCATTATTATTATTATTATTATTATTATTAAAATTGTAAAGTGTCGTAGGCATCATCTTGTCACAATGACTAAGGGATAATAGGGCACTCCATAATAAAACTTCGTTAATATTATTATTCCTCTGGCCAATAATTCATTTCACCTTACTTACTTATGCCGAAGTCAACCAGAGCAACTGGAATACAGCACCTCGATCAAGGATCTGACGGAAAACACCCACAATTGTATTGCCCGAAATTCGAACGCTTCCCCCTCTATTCATAGAGCGGCGTTCTAACAACTTAGAACTGAGGTAGCTCGCTCCCAGGGGAGAGTTACTCAACTTATTTTATTTTACGTATCGTGTTAATAGGCAAATCTGCCAGACTCAACCAACCCAAGGTTCCCTATTTCAGTTCTAGTCAAAGAATGGGGAATATTGCTCAAGCCGCCTTTTCAAGTCCGATAAAGCGTTTTAATCATGTAATTAATGCGGGCCGGGGTGGGAGTGGGGTGGGGTTGGTCACAATGCTTACCACCATGTAGAAAAAAATTGGTTTATATGATTTCCTTTCGTTTCTTGTTTATTTGAGTGTTTTTTAAAAGGTAACATACACCAGCTTTTCTAAAAACCAATCGACCAAGGGAAACAATTGCGCAAGTGTAAGGTTTCGACAAAAATTACCAGAGCCACTGCATTTTAACCTCTTTTTACACGTTTTTTTTTCTTATTGAATTGCATAACTGGCTTTTTTCGACTTTTGTCGAATATAGACTCTCCCACGATATGCGGAACGTTGAAAAGTCGGAACTTCTTTCTGTTATATAATAGTTGCAAAAATTTAACATTTTAGCCTATTGTTATCGGGCAATTTAAATGTATACATTAACATTAGTAATATATGCACATAACTTCATTAGTTTATGTTTTTAGCTAGTAACATTGTAAAGTGTCGTCGACATCATTTTGTCATTATTGACCAAGGGATAATACGGCACTCTAAATAAAGCTTTATTATTAGTAGTAACAGGTTTATTACGCAACAATTACTACTTATCAACAATCTAAACTATGCGATAACTAAACTGTGCTACGCAGTTGGACGCTAAAATACATGATCGCTGTCCATAATTGAACAGACGTGTAATCCTCGCTCCCACTTTTATAGGCAAATCGGATGACAGAAGCGTTCCCAAAACTGTCCGAACGTTGGCATCATTAGTTGTTTTTAGATACAGATTAAAAGTTTACCCCAGCGCAGTAGCTCGAGTTATAATTGTCAATAACAAAACTTACAAAATGCCCGAACTCACAACCTCTAAATGACTAGAACCCTACCGTATGACTTACAAAGGCAGGCTATCTCGTGTTCTCCGTATGATACCCCTTTTAGAACACATTGAAATTTAAAATGTTAATCAGCTCAGAGATATAAAACGATACCTGTGATTAACTACGATCGACGATGCTCCTATTGGACATACGGTTAAAGTTGTCGCATGTTTTAGTCAGATAAGTCCAAAAAAAGAGAATCGGATGACTTCATTATCCCAACTTCATACACTTAAATCTCGATAACTCAAGCGGTTCGTCTGGAAACACTCCGATTATTGAATGCTCGATTTTTTCCGATGTTACTAATTAAAAAAGCAACATCCCATTCTTTATTATAAAAACCCCTCTTGAATGCACGAAGCGCGCCCATTTCTCGTTTTCAAATTAATATCGTCTGTGTGTTCACTCTTTACAAAGCGACGCGCGTGCGCTCTTAATTAGAATGCCCGGCCTGAGTACGACGTAGTTCTAGATATTTTGTTTAGGTGTGCGAACGCTAGGTCGAGCGATGATTCTGGCAAAAAATAAACTACCGCGTGCCACACTCACATCCTTTCCCATTGGTCAAAAGCGACCAAACTAACGTCAAAGTGCAAGCTGAATTATGAATGGTCGCTGCGATCGGTTCCAAATACAGTAAATAGAAAATTTATGTAAAAATATCGAGAATATTGTTTTCAGCCACACTGAAACTGCGGCGTTGGATCGTGGAAGGTCATCGTGGACTTTTTTGAATAAAAATAGGCGGCCAGCACACCATAAGCTACAGTCAGCTTATGTGAACACGTTCGGCTAAAAATTACTGGTTATCAAGGAAACATTCACATGAGCACTTGTATATCACATAGCTATGCACCATAGGGTGTCGAACATATAAGATATCTTGTGCAAGCGTTTTCATATACTCTAATATAATAAGAAGACTTCTATATCACATAGCTATGTACCATATGGTGTCGAACATATAAGGTATCTTGTGCAAGCGTTTTCATAAACTCTAATATAATAAGAAGAAAAACCACACAAAAACACTTAGTACGTTCATTTTGAGGTCGTAGTCTCTAGCTCTGTCAAAGGTTCGGAGTTTTCTTTGCGTGTTACCTGTTATTTACCACAAACTATAGCCTCTTAGTAAGCTTATGTTAACCAAATAGGTGTTAGACTTAGTAAGCTCATGTTAACCAAATAGGTGTTAGCTTTCTAATTAAAGTCTACGATAACGTGCAGTACGGTACGTAATGGTTAGTTTCATCGACTGGTTCGGTCCTTCCGGCTAAGTTCTGTGGATAATGCGCATATCCAGTGTCCACTTAAAACGAGTCGTCTGTACATGTTCCGTTACGCGACTTCTTCGAAGTTGAAAGTGCACTCCGCAAAGCAATGTGTACATCTCAAAGCCTATCTTTTTACTGTGTCGTGTTGGCTGGTATTGCTAACATTTTGTTTTTTTTTTGTTTGTGCTTGACTTCTTTCATCGCAGCTAATCACGGTGAACCGCTGGTGGAGCATGTTGTACAGGGAGCAGAGCGGTATAAAAAATAATCTTTATTTTTATTATTTATCTACCTAAAAATTCTGAAGTACACTGGTTCTCTACGTAAACTGGCGTAAACTGAAATCTTAGTCGTGACGGTATAAGCTTTTACCTATCGCCTTCAAGCTTCCAAATGTAAAGAAAGTTCTCACTACGTATAGGGTACTGTATAATATGATACAGCAGATGGTATATGGAAAACTGTGTAATTACTGTACATTCGTCGGCGGACATGCATTTGACGATACACACCGAACAATAGTGTGCAGGTTGTTGGTTTAGAGACAATATAGCAACCAGTAATTTGTCTCCGGTTGGCGCCCATTGTTGCTGAATTTCTGTATTAGCCTTTAATAGGTCAGGACGACAGAACCTTAAGTCACACGTAGGCTGCGGCGAATTACCGTACGACCACCCGGGGCGCGGTATTTCTGTAATAAAAAACCATATTGTGTTTTCTTTTGAGAGCACCGTCCGACTTGGACAATGGCTATCATTGGCTGTGTCTAGTATTATATTAGCTTGATTTATTCACCGGCGCCTTTCCCCCACATATTTCCTGCTGTACAAATCAAAATTTTCCATATTTTTCGTCTGAATTTTCCACAATAAAATTAGAATTTTCTGTTTTTTTTTTCACCGTGAAATACAGGAATGATAACTGAAACCGTTATTTTATACTCGCATAATATATGTTTGTAAAGAGAAGAGCGGGGTGAGGAAGAAAAGGAAAGGGCAGAAGCAGTCAGAGGGAGGGAGGGAGGAAGAGAGGGGGAAACTCATTGTCTTATGGTCTACAACAGGTCCATTTCTGCAACCAATGAGATTAGTTTGCGTAAGATGAGAGAGTTTCGAAACAAATGGCCAGAAGATCAAATATTCGAAACTGTCTACATGTTATTTGTTTCGAGGGGGGATTTTCTAAACGAATCGCCTCGGGTTATCGGTGAATTATATGAATTTATTGAGGTAGTGTAAGAAAAAAGTATAATGAGTAAAATATACTCGTTAGGAGCGATCTTAAATATACGTCAGCTAGTGTCAACGTAAATTTCGCTTCACCAAAAAGAACGTTTTACATTTTTATTATTTGATTTTCACGAAAGGGCTAACGCGACCGCCTGTCCTCCTGTATCGGAGTAAGGTAATAATGTTTGTTTACGTACCCTATGTCGCTTAATAAGGTCAATTACAAATAGTCATTGGCGTCTTCTGGATTAATGGGGGAAGGAGGGGGCTCCTCCGAAACAGATTGGTGTCGAGGGAGCTTTTAGGGTTAGATGAATTGACATCGAAAATTTGAAATGGCCATGTAATTAAGAAAGTCGACCCTGACAGTCGACCGACGGTCGAGTGGTGCCTAGCGGCGCGAGCCTCAAGAGAAATTTTAGACTCCTAGATTTCACCTTGTGTAATCTGACGTATATGTAGGCAGTTTATAAGCCAGGATAGCAAAGTACGTATTCAAGTATAACGGAGTATCTTTCGTGAAATCTCAAATGGAGGGTCGAGATGATTACTAATAACGTTTCGTGATAGTTTAATCAATGCATTAGAACATCATCAAGATTGTTTACAAGTAGAGTACATTTGATAGTTTAGATAGTTTTTAATAATTATCTCTCGAAATGATTTTATATTTGCGTACTTTCGCCGCCATTTTGAGGAAGGCATGAACTGGGTAACTTGCCCTTCCCCTCCCCATAAAGACGCAACATTGAATAGTGGTTCTTTAAATCCCGACGTCCTGTTGTTTCAGCTAAAGTCTCCTTAGCTGTGTATTAACATCCACAGGTCCTAGTTACAATGTATATTTTGCAATAACTAAACGCTTTCAGACAATTTATCGCCCCTTTCCTCCGTAGATCAGTCTACCTACCCAACAATTAGTAGTTTTTTGGGCAGAATTATTATTAATTTCTAGGCATTTTTCACCCGTGGGGACTGTTCAAGATAAACTTATGGTGACGTAGATTCTTATCATAAATTAAACATATCTATAACGTCTTTATCTCGTGTTTACTTTAATACGATAAGTCGGACCGACGCGTGGCAGCTTGGAGTCGTCGCGTGCCAATAAGGATAACCCTTTGTGAGAAAAAACACGTTGTTACCAGCTTTTCGCTCGGCGTAGTGTATCCTTTCCTATATCTCTTATTTACTGTTCACACCCGTCGATCGATTAAAACCCTTGAGGAACGCATCGAGAAGTGTTTAAAACGCCATTAGAGTGCGCGATAAGCTCAAGTGTGAGATATTACGACCTTGGTATCTTTCTATAATAGTAGAGCGTGTCACGTGTCAGTTTGAATATCCTGTAACGAATTTACATTCTAAAATCCACCTAGAACAGTTGTAAAATATAATTTAGAACTTCGAACAACTCAGTGAAACGCCAGACCGTGCGTCTGTCTGGACACTTCTTCATTTAAATCGTGAATATGGCCATTTTTGTGATCCTCGTTTTCTTTTGATGGAAAACTAAATTGTTTGCCGTCACGTCAAAAACCTGTCATACATAAATTCAGAATCATATAGAGACATTTCTCTTGCATTTTTCAAGGTGATATTCTAGGTCGGGGTATAATAGGTCGGGAATCAGAGGTCAGGAATTAGAGGTTGGGTATTAGAGGTCGGGTATTAGAGGTCCTGGTATTTTATGTCGACCATTATAGGTCGTAGTATTATAGCGCAGGGTTTTATAGCTTTGAGGACTATTATTCGGGTATTACAGGGCGGGGTGCTATAGTTCTGGTAAAATCGTTTGGGTATTACAGGTCAATGTATTATATAGTTCAAGTGTTTTTTGGGTATAATAGGTCGGGGTACTATAGTTAGGTATTATAGGTCGGGGTATTATAGGACGGGTATTTTAGGTCAAGATACTATAGTTAGGATATTGCTATTGGGATATCATAGGTCGGGTTATTTTAGTTAGTGTATTAGAAGCCATGGTGGTATAGTTCGTATATTATAGATTGGGGTCCTATACTTAGGGTATTATAGGTCATGGCGCTATGATTGGGGCATTATAAGTCGGGGTACTATAGTTCATGTATTATAGGTCGAGGTATTATAGTTAGTGTATTATACGTCAGGGAAGCCTCTGTATGATTTAGTAGAAACGAATTTATTATGTAGTAAACCCAGTCGGCGCATTGTATATATATATATGTATATATATATATATATATATATATATCATACATTATATGTATATATGTATATATCATACAGTAGTTTCATTGATAGGCCCGCTGCAACTCCATT
>WURV02146913.1:0-18214 GCA_011762755.2 Epimenia babai | reverse complement strand
GAATATTTACTGGATTATTTCATTAAAAAGATGAATATTTACTGGATTATTTCATTGAAAGGATGAATATTTACTGGTAATAAAAAATCTGTAGGCCAGCGTGTGTTCGCATATCAAGAACTCCCCGCGTTACAAATTACCCACTAAAACTAAAAAAAAAACATTTAAGGGATAACAAATCTCCGTGATTTCCAGCGTAAATGGAATACTAATCTCTATAACTCCGCCTGATCCGACTCTTTTTGTTGACTACTGGATTACCCGTACTCAAATTATATTATATCAAATCAATTGAGTACCTGTATTTTCTTCTGCTTTTAGAAAAAAAAATTCTGCACAGAAAAAATCTATATCTCAGATGGGTCTCGAACCCCCTACCTCCAAATAACCGGCCTGGTGCTCTGCCAAGTGAGCTTCAGGGGCAAGCTTTGTTCCTGTGCATTTATGTATTTAACACCGCTTTTTAGAACCACTGATGTTTAAATTGCGTTTATCATAGCCAGTCATATACACATACCTTTGAACTTTCAACTGCCCCTAAATGAAATTTTATGTTATTTTATGTATTTAGAATTGACATATCATACATATCTCAGCAATTTTCTATTCTGTGTAAGTACAATGTGTTAAAGTTTAATTATTTCTACATTTGGTTGAAAAGTAAAAAAATCAGACATCCGTACGAAGAGTAGCTAACGGCCCGACGACACCAACAAAATTTTATTTAGAAAGAAGAAAATAACTAAACTCAGTTAATTTGTTATACGTGGTGATGAAGGTTGTTCCACCTGTGTGCTATTAAGGGAGAAAGGAGACGCAGTCTCAAATTTGGTGGGGACACATCAAAAATATGGTACGCGGTGTTTTTGGGAGTATCTATTTGTCAGATGAATATATGAAAAAATGAACTTTTTCAGCGACCGTAATAGTAACATTCGCATTTAGTTTGACTACGTCTCATTTTAATTATGTATTGTTTTATGCGTTGTATAAACTTCTCTTGTATACTAAAACAGATATTTTTTTAAACTTTACACCGAAAAATTTTAGTCTTAGAAACGTGTAAATGTTCGACGCCTCCATCGGTTATACGGCTTATACTATGTCTAAAAACTAGTAAACGACCCAGGATGTCCGGTGGTCACCAAAGGTGTGAATAAACGCCTAGTAAAAGGGACATTTCTAAAGAACGAGCCGCGCGCGCGGTCAGTGTTGGTAAACAGGGCTAAGCCCATTGTTCTGAGCGAACACGTGAGCGAACATGCACCCTCGGCTTATAGCATTTAACAACATCAGCCTGGATGTTAGCTTTGACAACCCGACGCATTGGTGTTTCAAACTGTATATATAACGGGAATGATTATGCATATGTCATTAGTTGTCCAGATTACTCACCATATCACCATCATGGAATTCATAGACAGTAAACGTTTAGGAAAGAAATTGTTGTACGAAGGACACTGTTATAATAAGAACCGTACTAATGCCGATAATACAGTTGTCTGGGTGTGTAGCAAAGATATATACTGTTTTCGCTGTAATTTCAGGTGTGTTAATACCAATTGTGTTCAATCTGTTACCATATAAGACACATACACCTTCGTCCTAACAAAACTGAAGGAAAAGGCATCTTCACTTGGTAAATCGTCGTCACATCATTATATACTCATCGATTTTGGGATAGCCGCAATGAACGCAGTAAAAAATGTATTTCCAAACACTAATGTTAGGGGCTGTTTCTTTCATTATTGTCAATGCTTGTGGAGAAACTTTCAAAATCTAGGAATGTCTGCACAATACAATGATACCAATGTTGGTATCACTTGGTTTCAATGTACATTGGCTTGGCATTTATACCAATACCACAAGTAGAAGTGACTTGGCAATTCATTAAAGATAACTACAATCCCAATCCAGAAAGTGCCAACCAATTCAACGACTATTTTTACGAAATATTGATAAAAGGAAACTTTCCACTCTCAAATTGGAACCAATTTCAAATTAGAAATGCCAGAACAAACAATCTTATTGACGGATATCATCACAGACTAAAACGTAAAGCCATCAAATCACAACCAAATATTTTCGAAGTAATCAATTTGTTTCAGAATGGGGAATCAAATGTGCAAAGGTTATAAATAAATAACTACAAATGCTACAAATAAATAACGGCAAAAATCTCACAAAACGACGTAAGGTGTACTGTCAAACAGATGAAAAATTAAAACAGTACGTCATAGAATACCTCTTATGAGAACGGGATATAGCTTCTTGTATCAAAGCATGCGGATACATTTTTGATTTCATCTTTACAAATCCATTCACTTAATAATCATCTTCACTGTGTATGCCGTTGTATTCCATGATGAATGTTGAACACAATAAATATTGAGTACTAAATAAATACAACTTGTTAGGATAGCTGTGCTCGCATATTGCATAGTTAAGGTCCTAGGATCCCACACCGCATAGTAAACGACCCATGTTTGCAGGTGTGACACCTGGCCGTGTAGTAAAAGTCCCAGGATTACAGCTCTTTTGTTAAAGTGTTAGGTCGCCGGAGCGCATAGTAAAAGCCGTATAATCCGCCTCCATATAAGGTGCAACCATTTTCTTAAGAAATTGTGAAGTATGACACTTGATGTCCAATCGCGTGACGTAATTTTGAATGATTTGACATTCACCGTCATGGATAGAAAGTCGCCAATACAGAAATTTTATACACAACAACGACTGAATAAAATAGGCCGCACGAATATAGATGAAGCGTAGAGACTTCGACGCTACGACTGGTTCGAGAATAACCTTCCAGTACACGGAAGTTGCTGGGTAATCATTAACATTTGAATGGTGAGTTCTGTAATTAAAGGTAATTGTTGTTTCCTGTATTTACAACTTGTTGACGAAAGGTAAAGAATTTTTTTTCATTCTTGCTCCCTATTGAAAATTTCACTTGATAGGGATCTTATATAGCATCTTTTCGTGATTTTCTAGATCGGGATCTAACGCTCTTATGTTTCTTGGCATGATTGTCCTCATGGGGCTCTGGGTGTTTCTCTTTTATATGTATATTTGATTTCGACGCATTCGATAATTTCCTTGATCGACAACTTGCGCGCGAAGTCGAGAGAGATGTCTCACCATCTACGTTGCCAACTGGCATGTTAACTCGAGAGGAATTTCGAGTGGCATCTTTCCAAAATCCTCTGAAAAGTGAGAGTGGATCCCACAGGTTCTTTTCCTCGACGACGGTTGCGTTAGACATTTCTTGATGCGTAACCTGCTCAATATTGTGTAAACTCTTCAAATCGCTGCCCAAATCTGCTTCCCGGGCTCGTTTTCTGAAACAAATGCAGACGTACGCATCATCCAACGTACACGCATCATGGCTCCTAGCTTCGAACTGATAACTGTTGCTGCTGGAAAAGCAATCGATGCTACTAACACCACTACTTATAATTATGATTATAATACGGTGTAACTGGGCTTCTGGACAAACTACAAGTATATGAATGGATTGATCACATAGCGAGTTCGTCTCTTGATAGATTAAAGCCAGAAAATTTCAAAAGAAAAGTCCATGCAGCCGAACGTGTGCTTCCTCCTTTTAACTTAGAAGACCTCATAAGGTCTTATTCTTTTACGTACTCATTAACGCGCTGTGTCTGTGTATACTGCAAGTTAATCATGAAAGATCCCTCGTCATTAGAGAGGCTTAATATTTATGTACAATATCATTCAGGTATTTGATCTAATCCTAAATGATATGACCGCGAACATGAAGACGTTCGATTTCACTCCCAGACGTGCCGCGATCATTAACGGAAACATTAATACAATAATTCTGCTTGCGATGATAAAAAATTGCAAAAGGATAGCGAATCACATGAAAAATAGGCGTTCTTCTAATGCGAATCCACATATAGGTCATTTACGTAGGAATAGGCTCGCCATTTAACCAGATAACAAGTTTTAATCACAATCATTCATGTCATTATAATTTAATACATTTTCTTTTTGTTAAAATGATGATCAATAGAAATAATAACAAGATGTAACGAATGGGGCATTCCTCTCGTTCCTATACACTAGTAGCTGCCCCCATTTACAGCGTTTTTCTTAATATTAAGAAAATTTGAATTTGCGTTAAATGCTTCAGAAGCTCAATTTATGGGATCTATGTTGCTTCCCTCCCCGCTATGTCGTCATCTCATTGTAAATAACCATTGACCTTTCATGGAGTGTGCGACATACTTGGCCTGTACAAAGACATTCTGATCTAGTGGCGTGAATAGAAAAAGGTCAATTTTCGTCAGGTCAAGGGTTTTTCACACCAGGTGCCTAACCCCAACCCTTATAAGTGAGGCCAATCAAATCGTTGTATTTACCACATTAATAAGTGAGCTTTTCAAGGGCCAAGGATGGCTTATTCAACAATTTCTTCGATAATCAGCCCATAAATGCATACATACCTATTATGCACGCTAATAACAATGGTGAACGTGAATCGCAATTACAAAATTGATCGACCCATTATACGTTTTTTCATCATTCGCCATACCATTTTTAATAATTTTTCACAATTATTTATAAAAGTATATCTCATTTCATTATGAGGAAGTTGTAACTGTTGCCTGCAGTGAGGGCTTATCAACGTCAAACTGCATAAGCTAGCCGGCAAGATCTGTAGGATACACTATATAGGCCTATATGTATAACTGTTACTGACACAATAAGAGGCAATAATTATAATGAATAGTCTTGAATAGCCTATAAATAATTATAATTTTTCTGTCATTGACATCGCAGTTGCACGATAATGTCGTTAAATGTATATAAAAGCAATCTTGATGACAACCCTAAATTACAAATAATTCTATATCCCTAGCGTACTCACCGACGGCTTCGCTCCCATCTGGCGGCATACCCAATTATTATGCCTAAAATGACGATGATGAATACCGTTGCTGTCCAAATACCAGCTCCCTTACCAAAGGCGCGCAAGTCTTTTTCTAGAATGACAAACCGCGTTTTTCAATAAACATTTGATCGCTGTGTTTGATATCAGGCATAAAATTTGTCGCTACAATGAAAAATATGTGTCATCTAATTTGAATATTGTTTTTTTGTGGAATTTTCGGGTTTCTTCCTTGCAAATAGTAACCGTGCACTCCTGAATAGTAATCAAGCCAACGGTATCTCTGATGGTATTGCGTTTTCCAACGTCTCTCTCTATATATGTCCTCAAATACAATATTGCGTAGCCATATCGATGGATAAACCTTGCATAAAGAATAAACTACTATTGCACACAATCTTTCACCCAATCAAAAACCGAATAACGATTATAGTCATACATTACCGACGTAGGGTACTGGCAGTTTTTTGTGTGCATTTGCAACAGAATTAGTATCGGAAAACGGCAACTTGAAACAGTGTCTTCGCAAGTCACTCTCCATGATTTGTGAAACTAATACCAAGTTTGATCTAAGATTGAAACCTTATCCGATTAAAATGTGACAATTTGCTCACACTGGTAGGACAGAACGTCATGGAATAAAAAAATACCTGGCGCGAGGTTCTTTATTGTGTGTCGTATACAAGTCAAAGCGATCCACGCTGGCATTTATGAGCTTTATATAAATGGAATTTGTACACCAAGAATTCATTATCGGGAAACTTAATAATTGTGCATTTTAATAAGGAGGGGACCTATTTCTTCAAGACTCGCCAAAATCCCGGCGCTTATTTGTTGATGACGGGGAGTCGAGTAGTAACCGCCCTTGAGGCTACTGAACGATCCCGGGTCCGTAACCGCTGCTTCAACCCTCACATATAGAACTGTGTGTAGATGCAATGCTCACCTCAACTCTACAAGTATAAAATGGTAGTCCAAAGAAATTGTATTTCAGTCAATTGCTAAGTTATTCTGCGATACAGTTTATAACGATTCTAACTCTGTAGGCAGTTAGATCCAGTATAGCCGTCGGCACATCCAGAAGGGCACTCGCCATAATCGTGCGAACACTTCTCTTTGAACTTGCAATTACAGGATTTTCTGCAATCTTGACCGAATTTTTGTGCTGGGCACTCTGTAAAATTAACATAAAACAAGACATTACATTGTATTGCAGGTAGAAATATAAGTTTTCATTACACGGCCATCACGGTTAACAACATCCAAACTCGGGATATTGGCAAACGAGTTTTACCTTATTTTCAATTAAACTGCATTAGTGGAAAAATTCTTAGCACGAGAAAAAAATAACGAGTAAAATGCGTGGGGTTTATGGGGAGTCGTAAAGAGGCTATACTTACTCTCATCACAGGCTAAGCCAATCCATCCGGGTTTACAGCCACCGGATCTACACATCCCGCTATCCACCAAGCACTCTTTGGAATGACGACACCGACATTCTCCAGAACAGACCCCTCTTATGAGGTACTTTCCCGGCGGACATTCTAAATTTCAATATAATTTTCAAAATAGTAACTCAATAACTTGAGTTTAAATGTTAATTATTTCAATCTATAGTTAGGGTGTCAAGCAATAAAAAGGCTTACGTAAACAAACTGTGCAAAAGCTCATAAACATCACATATTTTCTGTGCGAGTGGACCTTCATTGTGGAATAACGGCAACAAAATTTACACGTAACATCAGCAAAGTGTCAGATGTTCTCTGCCCCGGCTGACGTTTCCAGGTCATCACATAACCGAGAAAGGAAAAGAAAAACCCCATAAAATTGGGCTCACCAAAATGTGTCTCTCACCGGACTGAAGATCTAATATCTATATTTTTTGGAGACTGTCTATCCTAATTAAGAGATGATAAAACAGACGTTAGACTAACGATTGATCTAACGGTTGTTTTTAGCGGTGGTGTTTGTTGTTTGTAGTCTCTATATATACTGAATAACCACCGAGTATAATAAATTCAAGAGCGAGATTGCGAAAAGATTTTTTTTTTATTTCGTAGAGGGAGACGCTTTTCTAACAGTGGAAGACTTGTGTATAACAATTAATAAGCACAGTTTGTGAACGTGTTCGTACGTAAGCTTATGGGCGACGTGGGAAACTATTTTTGATACACCTCGGAATAACTGATGTAGTTACTTTATTTTTGAAAAGTTCGTCATTTTGTTAATTTTGATATGACAGGTCTCTTTTTATTTCTATATAATATGCAAATAAGGCTATGGGAGATACCTTAAACAGTCGATCATATATAACTTTTCGAGACACTAGGTATGTTTACATGCTGTTAAGTAACCTTTCTGGCACATTGGCATGGACTTCCGTGCACTTTTACATATCCGGTTGATACATTCGCCAGAAACCACGCTACAGGCGTAGGGATTTCTACACCCACAGTAGCCCCTGCATTCCGGAGGCCCAAACCGGTGAAGCGGACAAGCTGCGCAATGCACAGGCATATACGTTGATAAGAGGCACAACATGCATGAGCAGGTTTAACATCGAATACGAATATCACGCTGAAAGCCATATGGATTTACACAGACAGGATAAAAAAAGTCTAGTACATCCAATTACAATACTTGATCGCAATATTCACTATTTTATTACATTAACTTGTCCAATTCTTCAACGCTGCCTTTCATGTGAGAGGTTGCGAGTTTGAACAAGAATACACCAAGTATTTTTTTACCGAGGCTTCCAGAATAGAAAATGAGCAGGGTTTTCGTGCTTGAATATTGAGAATGATTTGTCATGGACTGGTTTATTATAAATGTTGTACGTGCGACTGACACCAAAACCTCACCTATACTTATACCTATGTAGTATTTCCCAAATAATATTCTGCTTTCTTCGAATGCTGATTATAAACATTTCATGTTTGCGGTGTTTTTATGAATAATCTGAAATACGTTTCAGTCACTATTTGAACTAATTATGGCCATTTCTAGAATATGTGCCGCATGTGTTGAGTAAATAACAAAAACAATATGTAAATATCGCACAGACATAAAATTGCAGCTGATGTCAGTTTCGTGCTCTACAGGCACCTGTAATTAGCTCAAGCACGGCAACCACTAACTTCAATCAAGCTTTTTCAAAATAATGATTTCACAACATTTTTTTCTACTTTGACCCATACATACTAATATGAGGTTTTTTCGACACATTTCCCCCCCCCCCCCCAGGTATTCGGAGAGCCACATTGACTATCCCCATCATACTAATGTTACTTATTTTTTAACCGTTTAAAAAAACTTAAAATAAAATAGTCGTCCTCTGAAAAGCTACATATGTCTTATTGTTATTTCCGTCTTTCATATATCCCATACCATTTTGAAAAAGGCGTCACAATATTATTAAATAAGTATGTCGACCAAACCAACTCTCCCGCCGCTGGTCATTACCATGTATTTCCGGGTTTTCATAAGCGGATTAACCGTAAATCGAAGCGACACAGTGAAGTTAAGTATCGCGGAATCCGAGCTTTTTGCTGACACAAACTCGTTAACAAACAATAAATAAAGTATCTAAATGTAAAAGATAACTAATCATTGCACGTTGTAAATAGAACCGACAACAAGAAATTTTATGTAATAATAAAGATGTTACGCTGACTTCTCTGGCAGTCTTCTCCAATAAACCGTGCTTGGCATCCATCGGAACAGAATCCGTTCCGGGGGTCGCAGTTTGCGTTTTTCTTGCAGTGGCATTTTTTCATGCAATCTTTACCGAATGTCTTTTTGCATTCTTGATCAACATAACATGGTGAAGGAGATGATGGCCAATTAACAACAGAGAGGAGTCGCTTGAGGTGTAAGCCATATCGTAAGATATCAAGTATAACACGGTCACATTGAACAGATATAAGATTAAAGTGAGCATTTGGATATCATTTAAATTTCATAACGCGCGATGAGTAGGCGAGGTGGCACTATTTCTCGATAACTGACAGACGGTAGAACAGAGAAAAACGCATGAAGGATACGGAAATCAAAACGCAGAATGTATGCATAATAAGTCTACAGGATGGGATTACAGCCAGAAGTGGCGAAAAAGGAAAACGCTAATGTGGGGCGAATGTTGACATGATGACGATAAAAGAAAGGGAGAGAGGATTAAGTGGGAAAGAGGGGGGGGGGGGCAGGACGACAAAGGGACTTCCAGAATCACAGTTAAGAGTTAATTACCAAAATTGATTGGCAGATTGCGTATAGGCCCTATACTTATAATCATTAAAAGCAACTTACCGTTTCTATATATATATATATATATGTATGTATATATGTATATATAACGGTGCTTTCCAGAAATTTAACCAAGAACGAAAGCGCGAAGCGACGAAAAAATTGAGCCACGTTGAAAACAAACTGGCAGTCAGGCAATGAAGCAACTTCGGGTTATTATTCTTTTCTAAACGTTTCAATGTTTAATGCGAAATGTTGTGGGCGTATGGAGGATGGGCATAATGATAATGATTTTAAACATAATATATTAAATATTTTATATATATATATTATATCAAATATAACGTATTGTGATACCGCCCTATACCATGTAAAACGTGACCAGAGGAGCGGTTCACAGTGATTAGGTGCAGTTAAAGAATTGAAAAAAAATTGTTAAGACCAGCCACTAACACGGCATAATAAAGTGACAAATTTTGCGACGTTACTTGAGAGTAGAGTCCGGATGGTTTTGATGTCGAGGGAAAGATTTTACCTAAAATCGGACCCACATTACGAAAGCAATGGTTACTTGTGGTAGTAAGGCGGCATCTATCAGCAGAAGGTAGTGACTAATATCCCGATCTGAGCTGATTTATACAGAAATAGGTCATTAAAGTGCCCAGATATGAGAAAACTGGAAAACTTGATGCAAGTAGCCGACAAGCACTGTTCACGTTGTAGTCTGCAAATTAGACAGGAATGGGCCCCGACCAACAGGGAATTACATTTGAGGGGATCTGTGTGTGCCTGGTATGAGGTTTGCATTTGTGTGCCTGGTATGAGGTTTGAAGCGTCTGATATAACCTAACTAAACACAAGATCGACAGACGGAGTTAATTCAAATGATAAAAGGCATCTTTTATAGAAAATATTCCAAGATTCATCACTGTGTCTGAGACATTAAGATATTCCGTACCAATTTTGAGTGAAATAGAGAAATGAAGGCCCGAGTGCTTGTTATTAATGATGAGAACGTTTGGTTATTCAATTTCAAAAGATTAATAGACCACTCATTCATAATTTTAGTAAAGATTCGAATACGTGGCTGCTCACAGACGGGATATAAGCACAAGCTCAGTTGTCAAAGGGAAGATGAACCTGGCAGTCATCAGAATGAAAATTATTAAAGTTAACATGAAGCTGACAAAGAACTAAGGGAAAGAGAGATAAGTGTGAACAGGAGTGGGCCCAATAAGGCTTCTTAAGGCTGCTCCCCAAGTAAGCGACCGATGACATGATTTGTGATTTCCAATGACAACACTCTGGCGCCTCTCGCTAAAAATGATGGTAGCCAGTCTAGCAGTACCTGGCCCTACACACCATTACGACGTCCAAGACCACGAGCAGAATGTCGTAATCCCTGCTATCGAATGCTGCACATAGGTCGAGTAGCACGAGAACAAGAGAGGCAGACGGTTTTTGAAGTACGTAACTCATGAATGTCATTGCTAACACGCAGCGGAACAGATCCCGTGCTAAGATTAAGCCGATAAGCAGACTGATACAGCTCGAATAAAAAGTTCGCTTTAGGTACTTTATCGCCTAAAACAAACCACATCTCCCTTCCAGAAAGTAGGAATGTACGCAGCAGAAAGAGATCAATTTATGACTGCGATAAAATATAAATAATGAAAAGCAGTATATGCGACACCCACCCAATCTTTGGTTTACATTTATCATGCAGACGACCCGCGTTACAATAATAAAAAAGGAATAATAAACATTTTGTATAAAAATTGCATTTTTATTACATCACCTAACCTTCCTGGCAAGTTAATCCGGCGTAGCCGTATAAGCAGCCCTTGGCACCGCATCTACCATCCATCGCATTACAGTCTCGCTGGTCGTAGCAGTGGCACGCACCTTCACATTTCCCGTTTATTTGGTATTGCGCACTGGGACATGCTGACAATGAGCAGAAGAAGCATGCGAATAAAATGAACTATGGCTACAGACAGTAGTTGGAGTGACATATAATTTGGGTGACGAATTTAATACAAATAAAAACAAGTACAATGTGTGATGGCAAAGTTTTGCGAAAAACGGTATAGAGCTGATGCTCAGGTAGAAATACAAGCATCGGCAAAAATTATCCTATTTTACTTAGGTGCGATACGTCGAACAATTCTGAATAACATTCACCCAATGACTATTCGGTATATCTGCTATACCAAATAGTTTGGGGAAAAAGATTTATTAAGGAGAAATTACCCCTTATGGCCCACAGACACTTCTGAACACGTCAGAATAAAATCACCCTGTGAATCAGGTGGGCATTTTTGATTGAAGCCTTTTTGAAGAAAATTTTAACATTGGACGGACGATATTTTAGTATATACATGTCCACAATTTTTTGTATACCGTATTTTTCTTTAAAATCTTACAAGAATCATTTAAGTCCGCAAAAGTTACGGAAGTTTTTTAGCGTGTATGACCTACTGATGTCAAAGAAAGTTAAATTGGCAACGGGGTTTCGAGAGCTGCCTTCACAATTACTTTTGTAAACCGTTATTAGGCAAGCTGCTTATTGTCAATAATAAAATTCTTTATTATCATTCATTTACACACAGTGTCTGTGTCATCTTTAAGAGGGGGGGGGGGGCTACCCGCGCGACTTCTGCCCCCCACCACAAAAGCTGAGTATCGAAAAATCATTAATTTTTTTAGACTTGACAAGGTGATCAAGGATCATCGCTAAAGGGATTACGCAAGTGTTACCTTTGGCATTTCCAACCCACTAGCGACATACACAAGTTCGTTGCTGCGCAAGATGCACTGCTCGACTCGCGTACCAGTAACTACTCAACGATTACCTCAGCATGTTTGCGTAAAATGCCCGCCGCTTAAGTATTTGTGTATATATGAAAAATATTCATGGATTAACCAATATATTATGTAGTACCCCGAACCATCCAAAAGAACAATCGTAGTTGTGTGTAAATTTACATAGAAAAAATTGCGGCTGGCTTTGTAAGACCCCTGATTTTTGAGTGAATTAGTGCTGATGTAGGTCTGTGAAACAGTTGTCACTTTTGTGTAGACAACAACGGGAAGTGCAATGATGAAAGAGGCGGCAATGCCCGCGATCGTTGTAATAGCCAAGATCAAATATTAAAGATATCATTTGCGCCCTAACGTATGTAAAATAAGTATATTATCATAAAACTTGCCACATTAGAATTTGGGTTAACGAAGTGTTTCACTTACTTTTGGTACAATATCTTCCGAAATATCGCACGGAACACGCACCGCTGCACCGGCCATTCACGTGATTGCATTCACTCGGTTTTTGACAGCCACACTTTTGGAGACATCTCTCGCCATAGAAGCCATCAGCGCATTCTGTGTGCACCAGTTAAATCCAACAACTCAACTCTAGAGACATAACCCTTGAAAGAGCGTAGCAGCATGAAAATAACAAATTAGAAGTTGAATACAAAGGATTGTGACGTATAGCACAATTATAAAAAGAGTGAGTCAAATACTTTTACGCCTGATCGCATGACTTCATTATGTTTTATTATACCTACTCTGTATCGGGAAGTAGTTCCATAACGATGATTTTCGCAGAGAACGACCGGCCACTATAACCGGGGGTGGATGAACGAGGAATAACAAGATGAAGAGGATATGAGAACAGAGGAGTACGGAATGTCTGACTAAGGTCTAAAAAATAGGATCAAGTTTATGTACCCGACCTACATACACATTATGTGAGCCTGAATTGGTATTTTGAAGACGTGGGTAAACATTTAGAATATGTGGGAAGTTCGTCAATCAGTGAGTAGTCGGGAAGCTGCTTTTTTCCTATTTTTGTAGACGACAGAGTTCGGAATTTGTGACACCATAGTAAACAGTTTCGAAATTATAATGTTATGTAATCGAGTATTTCTATCTATAGTGCATAGAAAGGATCAAACCCGGCTCACATGCGCATTACAATATTTTAAATAAAAATAGTGAAACAATACTGGGAGTAAACCTGGGAAAATATAAGTGTTTAAAGCTGTGATTCAATAGAAGTTGATGGTGTAAGTAATCCAATGGCCAGAGGCAAATTATTTCATAGAGTAGGATCTATGCTGGTAAAAGGTGATTTATCAGACGTCGCCAGCCGACATGGTTTACTAGCAGTCATGAAAGAGTCACCAGAGCGGATCTTCCTTTTATCTACATAGAAAGTCACCAAGTCATTAAGGAAAACAGAAGCTTTGTTGTGGACACACATAAAATACGAATACAAGGATTTTGAACTTAAAACGTTTACGTATTGGTAACCAATGTAACTCCATGAGGAAAGGAGCAATCCGACAAAATTTACGCTGTTTCACAATCACTCGACAAGCTGTTTTTTGTACGCGAGTTAATTATCAATTAGCCGAGACTTTGTGCCAACAAGTAAACTACTGCAATAGTAAAGTCGTGAGGTTACAAGTGCATGCATCACTGCCTGCAGCCGTGAGGGATATACTGTAGGATGCGTCTGATATACCGAATTTTTTTAGAAAGTACTCACGACAGACGTTGTACACACGTTCATCGAACGAAAGAAGGCTGTCGAAAGTGAAACCAAGGTTTATTTACACCATTGGATAGCAAAATAGAATTATCCCCCGCGTTAAAACAGAATGTTGAAACATGACATGTTCGGTGTCTAATAATGATAATAAAGTTAGTTTTGTCTTCATTTAACTTCAGGAGATTTGACTGCATCCATAGCAAGGATTGGTGTTTCTTGTAGAAGACTATCAATATGCCGATGAATAGCCTTTTTATTTTTCAGATGTAAATAGCCTGTCTCATGTAGTATTTGCGATGGGCTCATGGGAAGAGAGTGTGGTGTCGGTGTGGACGGCTAGATTACGTGTAGCAGAAAATACTTAGAATAAAGAGCCATACTTTCAATTTTTTTATTTATTTTGAGTTTATTGCAAGCCTTCCATGCAGATATTGGGCAAAAACATTTTTCTTGTTGAGAGACTTCTGATTTTGTGTCCTAGGGATTTCCCATGTTCGCAGGCTCTCAAAGCAGACAGTCACCTTAAGAAGTGATAATTTACAACGCACAATTCAATGTCGTTAACTAAGGTTGCCGTACAGCAGGTGAATACCTAGAACCGCTGAGGAATCCCGTTTATTTCGTCCGACTCCCGATCGAACCAATTGCAATTTTTTATTATTTAAGAGTTTAGTAGGTAAAACGTGTTATAGTGGTTTCAACAGACGATACACATACCGGGATCTGGGATATAAGTTATTCCATGACATATGACCGTCAATCTGAGACTGTTGCAATGAACATCGGGATATTTGGAGTGTGGAGATAATTTTGAAACACGTCGAGCAGATTTTTTGGGACTCGTATCAGCGTTGGTTCGTTTAGAAAGATGCTTCAAAATAAGGTTGATTTCGTGCCACCAGGAAAGACTAAAATAATTAAAAAACTATTAATTCCATGTTTTCATAGGCTTTAGTAGTTTGTAAGATCGCTAATAGACACTCCTGTGAAATTATTAACTTTGAACATTTTTAGAACACGTAGTAGCATTACTTTTAGTTGGTAACATATTACTTAGTTCGTTTCTAATAGCATCAACCTTGTTGATCAACAATTCAGCATAAACATTGGGTAATACAAGAGAGAAATCCCGGTTGCCTGCACATAAGCGTGATATTCCTGAGAGTTTTAAATGGGTCGCGCTGTTGGTTTGCTCTACTGGAGATGCGGTCCGAAAATTACTGGCGCTTAGAGCGTCATTGATGAAAGCATGCATTTTCTGCCGAATGATGTACCTTCGTTTGTCGTCCACTTTATTTGCACGTCGTCATAAACACCCTGCACCTCATATACTGGTATAAAAGCACGGTTCTGACTCCCAGCGGATTGTCTTATCGAGAGGTGCGTGCTGGTCCAGTGTATCCCTCACAAAGGCTTTGAATAACGAATAACGCGTCCCTACCGATGTACTATTAAGGCTATTGAGATATATAGCGAGATCTGCTTGGATTTCTCCTGGTCAATATCCTCGGGATTTCTCATCAAAACACGCAGGGAACAGCTAAGTATTTACATCTACGATATCTTGAGTATGTCCTTAGTGGCTACCTACTCGTTTTGCACTTAAATCCAGTGTATCCTGGGCGACAGGGACCATCGCACCGACCGTCAGTAACCTGGCAGTGAGATGGGTCTTTACATGCGCATGTTTCCGTACAGGTGGCATTTTTAACGGGGTCTATACCGTATCTGCCCAGTGAACAGGCTGAAAACAACTCATCCATAGAGTCTGTGTGAAAAGCCGATATCGAACATGTGGACGGTGATGGGTGGTAGTATCATTACATTAGACATGAAAAGAAATTACGAAATTGCGAGACATTAAGATACTGGAATTAGTATCTAGGATCTGTACTAGTTGTTCGTACACATTCACGTCAATTGTAAACAAGTCTCCGGATGTGGCATTGCACGAAATTACACTTTTAGTCTAATAGTCAATGGACTCATTATAATGAACTCATGAGCATACTTTAACGTGAAACCGGTCTTCAGAATCCAAAGGAAGTACTCTATGGTAAAAAACCATTAATTATACAGCAATATAAAGTCACGAAAATAAAAAAATGCGTTGCCAGCATTAGACTTACTAAGGTAACATATCAATCCCTGACTAGAACGATTTCATTTATCTGCTCTCTGTTACCAGATTGTCACCTTTAACAGAAAGATAACAGACAAAAGTGAAAAAAAAATTATGTTCCATATATACATATATAGGTAAATAGTACTAAAATAAATCAGATAAATGCGTGAGAAAACGTGTATGTCACGATGTATTACACGTGAAAAGGGATGGGATAGGATATTGCTCCGGTAACTCTTGGAGTTGTGAGCAATGACTTAAATGTGTTGCTTTTTCAGTAGTTCTCTTTGTCTATGACGGATCCATTTTCGAAACGTTAAGCGCGGCTTGTGATGTTGGATCCTTATTGCGAAAGTTTATATTCCTCGTGTGTTTTTGCTGGCTTCAAAAGATTCACCTGTCTCGCCAATATAGCTCCAATTGCAGTTTCACGCTGAATTTTGTATATTACATCCATTTGTTGATCGTGAGTTGGATGGGGGGGGGGGGGCTGATTGAGAAGGGGCTTCTGCTGCAGGGTCCTTGTTTTTTGTGATAGCATTGTCAATTTATGTAACGGTTCAGTAAGTTTTTTATATAAGTATGTCCTTCCTATTTTTATGCTGATGACACACAACTCTTGTCTCTCAGTTAATTTTGATTATCCTCTCAGACGACAAAATTCCGTTGTGAAGATTCAACTTTGCCTCGACGAGATCTCAAGCTGGACGACAGCCAATAAACTTCATATCAATCTGCGTATGGTCTCATTCACTCCTTTATAACAGCTCGCACACGAGTACAAGAACGGCAATTGTCTTCTGTTCAATCTTCCAGCCTACGAAAAACTCCAAAATGCTGCCGCCCCTCTTATTTCTCCCACCTTTCATCGTTTACACCCCCCGGGTCCCTACACATCCACTGGCTACCTATAACGTTTCGCATAATGGTTAATTTTTTTCTTTTTGTTCACAAATGCACCCATGGCTAATCTTCACTCTACCTCCATAGTGCCATCCCCATCCACACACCCGTTCGTCCCACCAACGCTCATCATTTACCATTCTTCTGCTTCCAAAACTAAGCGCGTTCACTTCGGTGACAGATTCGTCTCATTTTCAGGGCCCTCTCATTTAAATGATTTACCATCAGACTTTCGATCATGTACCAACGTAGAGCTGTTTAAATCCAAAGTGGAAACCTATTTCTTCCAGTTATCTTTTAGTACTTTGTCATGAATTTGTGTGTATTTTACTGGTTTTAGTGATCGCAATCCTTTGTACTGTATCTGTAATTATGTTCATGTTTTTCCTCGAAACCTCCTGTCTGAGCATCACTAGACGGTGCAATTACCATTTACTGCGCTCTATAATAACTACTATTATTATTCATTATTAAGTGTAGCGTCACCTATAGCGTTGTTGTCTGGGTCGACAGACAAACATGTGAATGTCACACGCCTTTCCCCTCAAAGTTACACGTATTTGCATTACGAACCATCTATAGGCTCATGATAGAAGCAAATATAATGCAATGTACGTGATATTATATGATAAACCAATCACAATATGTATGTATGCAGGTGCTACTACAGTTTGTCCACTATGTTGCGGGTGCCATACTCCAGAATGTCTCAGATCGCCTCTGGAGAGTCACCCTTATTCTTCTACATAGATTAAAACTACCACATTCACAATGTCGCAATAAAGCTCCAGAGATGAATAGATAGCCATGACAATTTCGCTCCAAAATTACTACATAAAACAACTAAGACATGGCTCAGTTTTGCAACTGAGAAGTAATTATTTCTAGGGACATATTTATGGCAATACTCACTCTTTTGGCAGCTATCGCCAGCGAAACGTAGGCTGCATCCCGACGGGCATTTTCCATCGAGCGGGTCGCAATTGGCTTGGTACTTACAATTACAACGAAGTGTGCAGTTACTCCCTTTGGCATCAAAATATCCCCGTGGGCACCCTGGGCATCGAAGAATAATGCAACGTAAGTAAGGATTTAAACACCATAAAAATAAAATGTATTCAAAAAGAAATCTGCGAGCACATAGTAAAATTAAGCAGATAAATGCGTGATTGATGTGGAAGTATTATTTCAACTCAATTTAATAATGTTCATTCCTCGAATATATAATCACACACAATAGTTACAATGGGACAAACACAATATACAAATTAATGAAGAAAATGTGAAACATTAGAAGTGTACACACAGGAAAATCAATATAGAAACATATCATGGCCATTATAATTTTCCTAAGATTGTATGCGTGTTTAGCTAAGCTAAACTATATTTCACACAATGCGTAGCTATTGTAGTGTACATGAGAAAGGGAGGTGACCGAAGTATAACTTATTGTCCATCACCC
>WURV02146912.1:0-38105 GCA_011762755.2 Epimenia babai | reverse complement strand
AAAATCGTTTCGGTCCATCAAGTATCTAGATCAGAACTCGAATTTCCCGTCAATTTGTTTTTAGGATCGGCTCTAAGAGTTTATGGCTGGCTGGCTAGCTTCGGCGAGGAGAAATAATGAAACTCTTCGCAAGCCCTTCACACACGAATTGAGCTGAAAGACGGGTAGAAACTCCGTTCAAAACCGATCAAATAATCGCGTGATTTTGATCGAAGCCAGCCCGTTGCAGAACTCGTTGTCTCGCTGAATTCTCACAGGTTCATCGCCTGAACTGCTCCTTTGCCAAAAATCTCAACCCAATGGGGCCGCGACAATGCAGATCGTCGTGAGGCTTAGTTGCGGGAGGACGGCACGGGCCTCGTGGGTCGTCACATCCATGCGGTGACAAATCTGATCCGAAATTATCGTCGAAATGGATAAGGATCGCAGGTTCGTGGGTATACCTGTCATGTCGCAAACTCTTGTGTTTCTCGCCTACGACGTGGACCGTTCCAACCTTGTAGGTGAGGCAAGGCGACTCGGGGGCAACATTCAGGTCTTCGAGGCACAAGCCAAGGCACGTCGTCAGAGTCAGTGGGAGAATCTCGTGCGGACGACCCATGCGGAGCAGAGCACCGTTCTCCTGTCTTCGGTAGAGCATGTTCCAGGACAAAATTGGACCTTGCTTGTCGAGCTTTCGCGTCTCGCGAGTATCCCGGACGTGACCTTAAGGTCCCTGAAAGAGCCATCGATCACTCTCAATGACTCCCAACGCGACCTCCTCATGCTTCTCAAGGGAGCCCGAGATGCGGAGGTCCGAAGGCGTACCCTCGGTGGCGTCACTCGGGCTCGTGAAGCTGGACATGGTCCGGGGCGTCCCAGGGTCCAGGTTGATGTGGCGGCGATGGCGACCTACCGCCTCGAACACAGCCTTAGGAGTACAGCTACGGCCTTTAACATCGGCACATCGACCTGCCACAGGATCTTGGCGGCCTATCACCAGACGCAAAGGTCAGGCCCATGAGCAAGTCCAGGAGAGTCGCCCTCTACGCTCGGGTCAGCACACAGGAGCAGTCCGTGGACCCACAGATGGAAGAGCTGAGGAGGCTCGCCGCACATCGAGACTGGGACGTCGTGGGGGAGTTCGTGGATCAGGGGGTCTCGGGTACTAGGGATCGAAGACCAGCCCTCAATGAACTCATGCGGGCCACACACCAAGGAGGAGTCGATATCGTCGCCGTCGTTGCGTTCGACAGGTTTGCTCGGAGCGTGCGGCACCTAGTCATGGCCCTTGAAGACTTCAGGAGCAGGAATGTGGATTTCGTTTCTGCAAGGGACGCTATAGACACCACTTCCGTTGCAGGAAGGTTTACATTTCATGTAGTCGCTGCGGTTGCGGAGATGGAGCGTGAGCTGATCAGGCAGCGTACACTGGCAGGGCTTGAATCGGCACGCCGAAAAGGGCGGCGACTGGGTCGAAAGCCGATTCGCCTGGATGAAGACCGGCTACTCGACCTTAAGGAAACTGGCATGAGCATCAGAGCCATAGCGAGGGAACTTGGAGTCTCGAAATCGTTGGTTGCCAACAGGCTGAAGGCGTGTCCACAAATCCTCTCAGGACCTCAGACACCCGGACCCTAAGAAAGAGCTTCGTCTCTGAGGCCGATTCGGTGTCCCAGAATCGACCGTTTGTGGGACGAACCGACACGGGGCTTTTCAAGCAGCAACGTGCGCTATCCTCCCCCCATGTCCGCAGCTCTCGACAACTGGAAGAACGTGAGGTCGTCAGAGCTGGACGAGGTAGAGCAGTCCCACCACGCGGTCGAAGGAAAAGCGCGAGGGCGACGGTTCGCCACACTCCAGGTGAACCACGCCTACGCCACCCTTGTCTCTTCCCAATTCCAAGGATACTGCCGAGACCTACATTCTGAAGCAGCCGCGTTCCTTCGCCGCAGTTGTGCCAATCCAAACATCGGCCTCATCCTGTCGCGGGCCTTAACAACAGGACGAAAGTTGGATTTCGGAAATCCGAACCCAGGAAATATCGGGTCCGACTTTGCCGCACTAGGGGTCGTCGGGTTTTGGGACCTCGCCAAGCAGGAGAGCACTCAAACCCAAGGTCGCCAGCGACGACTTGAGCAGCTCAACGATTGGCGAAATGCCATCGCCCACCAGGACTGGACCAAGGTGGGAACCAGTAGGCTCCGACTCTCCCAGGTACGCAACTGGAGAAGTGCTTGTTCAGGTCTCGCGACGACGTTCGACAGGGTAGTTTTCGCACATCTCGTCAATGTGGTCGGGCACCCGCCTTGGTGATAGATTAACTGAGAAAGAACGATGTCTCCCAAATCACACGACCAACGTCCCGCTTTGAAACAGGGCAGCAAGGTGAACCTCAGATACCTCGGACAAGAGGTTACAGGGAGCGTTATTGAGGATAGAGGACCACTCGGTCACAACGGTCGTCGTCTGTTGGCCGTTCAACTAGATGGTTCCCCGAGTCAACCATTCGAGTTGGAGACTGAGGAAACAGACCTCACTCCGGGAGCGACAATGAGCGTGGAGAGGCAGTCCGCGTTGGAGTCTTTCATCGATGGTGCGAATGACCGGCAACGTTTCATTATCGGAGCGGCCTTGAGGATGTTTCGCGACGAGCTTAGGCATGTTGCGGCGGGTCTTTGGCCGGATCATCTCGCGGGAGCAGTTTCGAGGGGAACCGAGGGGCAGCTAAATCCCGGCATCGACGAAGTAACGGAGGTGTTGGATCGTCTCGCAGGACTAGGCGTCGTCGTTCGGAGGCCATCGGGGCTTTTTGTGTCCACGGATTGGTTTCTTGAGTATCTGGACGAGACTTCTTTTCAAGCCGAATGGTCGAGCGAGGGAGTCGATGTGCGTCAGGCACAAGGTTGAGTTCAACCAGCTCAAGACGGTACGCCCCTCTGCCGCGGCCTTCAGCGGCTTTCGACGGCACACCACACCCGCAGTCGTCTCATCGCTCCCAAGGCCTCGACAGGATCCTATCGATTCTGGGCTCTGTGGACCTCGTCACGAAGTCGAGGCAATGACTCGACGAACTCGCCCTTGCTGAGTCTCACCTTGTAGAGCTTCCTCAAGGCAGTGACCATCAGGTCGGCCGCCGCCTCACGCGGGGAGTTCGCCAAGACTCTCGCTCCAATCGTCCCCGAAAGCCTCGTGCTTCGAGCGTGCCTGTTTGGAGCAATCGGTTCGCTTCTCAACCCATCGATAGTGTCGGTTACCCTTCGGTCAGAGGGCTTCCAGCCCGGTAACAGCTCGTCGATTGAAAGCTCCAACACACAGAAGCAGTCGTCCCCGCCGTTCATGGCTCCCGCGAGGCCCAGAAGATCCTCTAGATCCCAGGTCAGGTCTGGCACGGGAAAGGTGTCAGGCGAGTTGAGATCCGCCAAGGTAGTTACGAACCCCACGCATCCACGACTGGACCATCCCCACCGGCGATGAAACCGTTCCTTCGCCCCTCCCTGTTCGACGAGCACCTGTTCACCGTCGCCTGGCACGACGCTCGGCACACCCCCTTTATAGAGCTGCTCAATGGCTTCGGCGAAACGGTCTTCATCGTCAGGCTCAAAGTGGTGTCTCTGAAGCCTAGGCGAGTACACGCGGAGCCTCAGGTAGTCATACGATTGGAGTTCTTCACCATCATCCTGCTCCTTGAGCACATACCAGTTGGGGTCATATAACTGACCGAAGTCGTCCAGACCTCCAAAGTTGCGTCTGCGGAAGTCCTCCAAACTCTCCTCAGTGTTGGGTAAGATGGAGAAGAACGCACCCCAGTACTTCCTGATCAAGTCTGGCGAACTAGCGATGAGGGAAACGATGTCATCCCAGAAGAGCACATGGATTGAAAATCCACCCGCCTGCTGTTCTCGGATAGACGCAGATTCAATAGACCGTTGAACTCCGGTGTCTCGTGGCCCCGAAATCATGAAGACAAGCTCATGCACTTGGGCCCCGAACGACTTGGCAGCAGCGATCTCCTTGGCGATCTCGGACGCTGACAGTTTCATCTTGTTCTTGCACTGAGCCCCCTTGCGGACCGCCAAGCTGTAGATGTCGATCCCCTGCTGGGCCTGACCGCTCCGACCGTTTCTTGCCGCGTGGGGGTCGCCCCAAAGGAGCTTGAGCACTTCCAGACAAATGTCCTCAAACTCATCGTATGACTTGGGGATGGGTAAATTGGCGGTCGCTGGAGTCGGCACATTCCGAGTCTAGGGGACTGCACAACGAGCGGCACCCGCCGATGGCGATGCAGCGGGGGCAGCTTGGGATCAGAACGGCACGTCCGCATCCTCGTCTCGCCAGATGAGGGCCCTGAGTGGGTACCTCTGGCACAGACAACGAGACTCACCCTCTATCGTCCACGATTTCAGTGAACTCGGCTCGAAGTGCCCGAGAGGAACCCGTCGCTCCTTAAGGTGTCCGCAATGCACGACGAGATCTTGACTCAGGTGATCGACACAAAGGAAGCCCATCGCGAACAGGGCATCGACCCACAGGTTCTCCAGTTCGATTCTGTTGGCATCCCGAGTCGCCCACTCCGCCACGACCATGGTCTCGCCACCCAGGTCGTCGCCCTTGGTCCACACGCCCTTCGTTCCGTACTCGTCTGCCAGATAGATGGTGGCTCGACGGCGACGTACAGGATCCATCGGGATGAGATGCAGTCGCCGTTCCCTCCTCACGCTCTGGTTTGTCCAACCCCAAGGTTGGTCCTCACCGATAGGACGCACGATCATAGCCTTTTTCTCCGCGAGGTAACGGGAGGCCACACGCTGCTGAATGGTGCTCATACCGAAAAGAGTTCACAAACGTTTCAGCCATCGCGTCCTTGATCAGCGGCTCTGCGGAGGTTCTCGATCACCTCGCCCAAAACTAGGAGTCGCTTGGGAAGATCTTCGGCGGTCGTGCTGATGAGTCGAGTGGTAGTGTCTGCCATGTCATCCGCATCCCAAAGGTCGGCGACTGTACCGAGGTAGAGAAGAAGGGCTCGGACCGGGCGGTCATGGTCGTAGGCAGCACGCTCCGAGTCGAAGGATTCGATGGTGCGACCCGCCTCGTCAAGCACATCGGCAAACCACTCCGCTTCAATGGCGAGATCGAGGCCGTACTCGATTGAGCCCCCATCTGGAAGTTCTAGGCTGTAGCGGGGCATTGTGATCGGTGTACCCGTGAGCACGCGGTTTCTGATCCCTAAGGTCGCCGCAAGACCCGGATGCTTGTGTTTTTCGAGGTTTCCACGGCGGGGTACGCGGCCTCTCAGCGCTTGGTGCGGACTACGTCCCGCGTTTTCTGGTCAGCAAGAAAATGTGTCGTTGGCGACCACCAGCGGGCCTCCAAAATTTGGGGTCGGTAACTTTTTTCGAGCGAAACCTGGCTAACTCTCGGGCCGCTCCATCATTACCCGTGTGTGTGCGGCTGTGTCTAGAACGGCCGTCACAGCCTCAGCTCCGGCCTGCATGACCAGCCCAGCAGCGTACATGGTCGCTCCGACGATAAGGCCAGCAACCGCGAATACCATCGAGATATCCATCGCCAGAGACAGCGGTCCTCCAAGTCCTAGAACCATGCCCGCGACTTGGTACACGCTCCCCATTTTTTTCAACAGTCCAAGGACCGTGTAGCCGCCTTCATAGGGTTTCTTTGCTTCTTCGATGTTCATCGTTATCTACTCCCCACACCGCCCAGCTTGGCACCTCGCGAAACATGTCCGGTGCTGATCAACAGTCACGGAGGAGCACTGGGTGGCACAGTGCGCCTCACACGTTCGTCCAGAGCAACCAAGGTTGCATCCCTTACGACAGAGAGCCTTGTCTTCAACGGCCGCTCCTGTGCAGTTCATGCCGCATCGGGCTAAACATTGCTTCTTCTGTTCCGCCTCTTCCCGTTCAATTTGAGCGAGGGCTTCCGCTTCACGTTGTTGTCGCTCCTTGGCAGCCTCCTTCTTTTCTTGATCGCGTCGAGCAAGAATATCGACGACGTACCCCCCACGGGGAAACATCATCATGTAGGCCTCTTCTGCCTCTCGACGTTCCTTGGGGTTGGCTCCAAGAGAGCCCTCTGCGAGCGGAGGGCCGTAGGTCGCTTCGAGTCGGTCTAGATCCAGACTACCGGTGTCTGGTGCCAACAGTCGGTAGAGTTCATACGCTCGATGAAACGAGCTGCTGCTGGGTGGACCCTCCGCGATCCGTCGAAACTCATCCTCTACAGCGATCTTCAGGCGAGCCTGCACTTCGTCCGTGCCCGGAAACTGTGCGTCGAGCGAGGTGCTCCGGTAGACGGCCTGTATGTCGTCTGAGGCGAGCCGCTTCTCCAGGTTGGATATCCGTACCTTCCTTATGTTCTCCCGAAGTTCTGGAGAATCCCACTGTGGATCTAGGTTGTGAAACGCCTCAAGTGCCGTCGAGTCATCGCCAAGTTCAAGCACCGCACTGAGGAGGGCTGGAGTTGCATCCTTGAAGTTGTTGAGCGGAACAGGACCGCTATAGACGTTCTGGGTTCTCCACTTCAGCGTAATGAAAGCCCCACCATTTCCTGACACTCGAAGTGGCTCTCCCGGCCTTATGGTCTCCTCTGAGATGCCATTGCCAAGCACGGTGAGGTCTCCTGTGTATCCCTTGAAACAAGGGATGGTGCTTCTTGTCTCGATGGTGACCTGGAGTTTCCGGTCTACACACGTTTCCTCCACCTGAACCTGTGGACACTCGGTAGGAACGAGCACCAATCGTCGTCCCCTGGAAGATGACAGGAGCAAGATGCGCTCGGGAGCACTTGAGGGTCCCTCGAATTCGAGGAGTCTCTGCCCGTCCACCGTTCTCGGCTTCAGAGTCAAACCATCGGGAAGCTCTGCTGACTTGAGCCGGGCGACTTGTAGCTTGTTCTTGAACGAGGTGTTGGGGCCAAAACGGAAGAACTCGGGCTCCCTTTCTGCCATGTCCTCCAAGGATCCAGAGCCGAGCTTCCAGATCCGACTTCCACCGGAGCACTTCAAGGTGGCATCTGCTTGTTTCCTTTGCGGAGACCTCGTGTCGAGGCTCGTGAACGTGGAGCACCCGAGGGCCAAGCCGGGCAGACCCAGCAATATCGCCCAACCCCAATGAATACCCCGTGGCAACGCCCCTCCTCTAAACCACATCATATTTGATTCTACATCAGATATGATGCTGTTTCGCAATACCCCCAGGCCGCACGCTCACGGTCGTGCCGCAGCCCGTCGAGAAACTAAGGAAACGCCTGGGTTTGCGGGTCCGCGAGTTGCGGATGGAGGCGGGCTGGACGCAGGAGGAGCTGGAGTGGCCGGTGCAGAACCTCGCAAGAGTGGAGCAAGGTCGAATCGATATTCGACACTCAACTTTGTGGTCGCTCATCGAGGCCCTCCAATTGGAGGACCCAGGGGAAATCTTGCAGGCACCCACAATCAAAGCCTCACGTCCTGGTCGCCCGCGGAAGCTGTAGTCACCACGAGGCGATGTGCAGCCTCAAGGGTCTGGGTCAATCTGCGGTTGCTCGTTTCTTCTATCAGCAGGTACGTTTGCCAGGCTTCAGGTGAGCACTGCTTTCTTAGTTCAGCCTGGAGTTGGCGGATCTCATCAGCGAGAGCTTCCACGCACGCCGCTGCCCCAACGATCTTCTCGAACTCTATCTGTGTATTAGTCGTCCCCACAGGCAGTGTACCCGCCTGCCCTTCGATCTGATCTCCCAGTGGTTCCTTTTCTCCCTCTCCCACTCAACGAGCGCTGGTGGGTCCTGTACCTCATGGTTTGGTTCTTCACTCCCAAGAGGAGCCGCTGAGGAGATCTTTCCCCTGCTCACGGACTCGATCAGGTCGGGAGTTCTTGCCGCTGAAGCTGTAGGTTACCATGACCCTAGTATGGGGGTTGAAGCGGAGCAGGCAGAAGAGTCGAAGGTGAAGCGTGTGTGGATCCTAGGGGCCGGGTTCTCTCGACCTCTCGGTGGGCCATTGCTCGATGATCTCCTCACGATGCGAGGCTATCGCAAGTTGCAGCGAGTCTTTCCCAGTGCGATTGGAAACACGGGGGATTGGTTAAACGAAGCTCAGGCGTTCTTGCACGCAGTCTATCTGCTCTACCACTGGGGAAGGGGCTTCCCCGAAGGACACCTTTTCGGCGTAAGGGTGAAGGAGAAGGGAGAGCAGCTCTTCGGCCATGCTGAGGAGTTCCTCGTGGAAGTAGACAAGCTGCCCTCTTGGGAGCTGATGGCCTACTGGAGAGTGGCGGAGGGCTCGCACCAGAACTCCACCATAGGCAAAGTTCATGAGCAGTTAGGTCACTACTTGACGAACGAGGAACACGAGACTTTCGCCAGGGGTTTCCTAGACGCTGCGAATAGGCTGATGGCATTCGAGTGCTCGGCCTTTCATCAAGAGCTGCTCGAACACTCGGACCGAATTCGTCGCAAGTGGACGGACGCCGTCTGTGAGCCATTTCTCCCCTATGAATCCTGGGCGGAGGCGTTGGGGGAGACTGATGCTCTCATCGTCTTCAACTACGACAACGTAGCTGAGTTTTTCACGAAGGACCCTCATGTAAGGATCGTGAAGATGCACGGCTCGGTGGAAAGTCGAGAGTCCTTTGAACAGGTAGGTTATCGGAGACTACAAGGGACGGAGTACTCTCCCAACATCGGAATTCCTGGAACCTCAAAAGCCAACAAGGACTTCAAGACCGGATGGGAAGAGGCGGCCCGACACCTGCGATCCGCTGATCAAGTCGTATTCATGGGGTACGGGCTCCCTGAGTCAGACGCAAAGGCGAGAAGCTTCTTGTTGGAGGGGCTTCGGAAAAATCAAACTAAGCATCTAAGAATTGAAGTCGTCCTGGGTGAACCGAACTTCAGGACGCAGAGGTTGGAGGCAACACTTCGACAGGCTCTAGCTCACAGAGTTCACACTGATGGTGAGCGAAGGAGACAGGCAAGCCAGCTCAATGCGATTGCAGACAAACTAGATACGCTGAAGGGGCAGAGAGGTAAGCACTCGGATGGGAACGGGACGCTGACTATTGGCTTCTCGAATGGGGAGCAGCTCACAATGTCTACGGATGAAGACGTGGAGCTTCTCATTCAAGAACACCAGAAACGCTACGACGACATTGACGAGCGGTTCAAGGACATGACTCTCTCCGTCCTTCCCCAGTACGCTCAGGACTACATGCAAGGCTTTGCGACCAGCGAAGGGGAGGGGTGAATGATCTATCTCCGCACACCGGGAGAGAAAGCCAACCCACAGGGGTGGTGGCACCAGCCCGATGAGATCTTCTTCTCGGCTGGGGCGTGCCACATCCAGGCTTCCGTGCTTGTCGAGAGGCCAGTGAGGTAGCTTCGACTGACGGCAGCTCTCTAATTTACCTCTGAGCGCCGAAGTCGTGGACACTTTCGTGCTTGTTTTTCATGAAGCACAAGCCACCCGACAGAAGCGAAGAACCGTCAGAAACCGGGCAGTGCAGTTTGCTGGACGGTTGCTGGAAGTGATGATGTTCTGGTTCCCTTGGTAAAGAAGCGACGCACTGAGAAGCGCAAGCAGAAGCGACGACGACGGAGGGCCAGGAAGGAGTTCCCGCCGTTCGAGCCCTGCGACACCTCCCACATTGAGGGTGGTTGGTATGGGTGTACCCGCGACGAGTGCGACAACCGTTTCAGTCCTCCCGGCCCACCTACACTTGATGACCTAGCGGAAAATCATTGCCAAACGTGCCGATGCGAAATTTGCGAACGAGCGAGACGGGAAGGCGACTTGGAGGCCGTGCAGGCCATGTGGGAAGAGCAATTCCGTCTTCTGGACTCTGACCCTTCTTAGATAATTCGGAGGCGACACTCGCCAAGAGACTACGCATCGGTCACTCCCGGCCAAGGCTCCGGGGGTACGTCAACCTAGGCACTTGAAGGAGCGTTTCCTTGCCGCGTCTTGGACCCAGCCCAGAATGTGCTCCCGTACCTTCGCGTCCAGCTTGTCCGAATGCTTTGTCTTCAGTTGAACCCCTCCCTTCGTGAGCCGTGTCCCACTCGTAACCATTAGGCCGTGCGGAATGTTGTCTGACTGGATCGCTCCGTAGAGCATGAGCATATCGGGACGACCAACGTGCCGCGTCCTGTAGTGTTTGCACTCGACGTAGACTGTTGAAGGACGGCCGTTGACCAGACGGCAGGCAACAATGTCCTTGCCTCCGTCACCAGAACGCGGGGTCAGGTAAATCTCTGTGTAACCCTGATCTGCCAAGAGATCGGCCACGAAGAACTCGAACTGACGGTCTGTGAGCTGATAGAGGTTCTCTGGGTGTCGCAGGATCGCTGCCATCAGAGCTAGCTGAAGTGTACCTTCGACCACGGAAACACCCGTGTTGGGGACCACCAAGCTACTGAAAACTTCGGGTTCGACGTCCTCGTCGTCTGGCAGCCAGATCTTACGCTCGCCCTTGAAGCGGTCTTGGTCTTCTTCAAGTTGCTCCTGTAGTCGCCGTGCCCTCTCGAAGATATTGCCCAACGGAGCGGTGACCTCACCGAGTCGCCTTGCTTGGCCGAAGACGGAGTTTTCGTCGTTCATCCACCCCAATGCTTTGGAGGAAGAATTGACGAGTGCCATCAGATTGGAGTCGGGGAGCATCTTCTGTGCTGCTGCGACAGCCCCGAGCTGGCCGCGAAACCCGGTCAGTTCACGACCCATCTTTTCGGCGGCCAAGCCTCCCAAGGGATCCAACTTGGCCGACTGCCCCAGATATCTCGAATCGGGGAGTAACTTCTGTGCCGCCGTGATCTCCCGAACGTGACTGCTAAACCCGGTCAGCTCACTTCCTACCTTCTGTGCTGCTGCGACTCCGAGCGGGTCCATCTTGGCTGACTGTTGCAAGAGGTTTACGACTGAGTTGGTTTCATCTCGAATTGGAATCCCACCAAGAGCCTTGACCGAAGTAACGTCACGAATGTGCTTGAAGGGGTCTTCGGGCATGGCGAAGTGACCTAGACTCTCGATTTTCCTGAACGGAGCCATTGCACGATTGAGCTTGTCGATGGTGTCCAGCCAGTTGTTCATGGGTCCATTATGACCCAAGAACTCGTTGATGGATAAACAGGGGTGACATTGAAGATCCGAGCATCATTGTCTTGTCAGAGGCTGCTTATGACCCCGTCGTCGTGCCGAGCCGGTTGACACTGCCAATGGGTCGATTGGGAGCGTGAAATGCACTCTCGGTATGAGGAGTTCTGGGCTTCCCCAATGTCGCGGTTCTCCCGAACTGCGACATTGTTGATAATTCCGCTGTGACTACGCCGGTAATCCATCGACGCTCGTCCTGTGGCTCCGAAGAAAAAGATCGGAGAAAGTTTCCCACGGTCTAAGTCCTCCATTTCCCTTGGGTTTCCCTACGGAAGCGGGCGGGCGAGCAGCGTGGAGAAGGGCCCAAAGTCCCTGATCGCTGTGGCTGCCGGTGTATCGGAATCGTGGCCCGTTGAGTTCATTGGGGCCGAAGGAAAGGAGCGACGTGATGGATGTAAGAATAGGTTGGCCCGAGGAGTGGGACCCGGAGGAAGGGTGGCCCGCCGATCCCAAGGGTCTGACGGCTGACGGGCGAATGACGTGGCGTCAGGCCGACCGAGTACTTCGGCAGCATGGTACCAGCCTTCCCGAGAGCGTTGCTTCGTTGGGGGCACCGAGGAGCGTTCAGCTCAAGATCGAGCGTTTCCTTGCCAGACCTCAGGACGCAGTGGAACAACAGATCGAAGAACTCACCGACTTGGGTCCGGGGGCCCTGTTGGAGAAGGCGTTGGCGTCAATGTGTGCCCTCATTCGTCAGGCCGAGTTCAAAAAGTACTTTCGGACGTACTCTCTTCCCACCAACTTCCCGGAGGACGAGCAGCCCGACCCTCGATGCACGCTCGACTTGCGAGACCACTTCTTGGCCGCTCTTGTCGTGGCTGAACTCGCGACGGTGGAGAGGTTCACCTCCGACCGAGCAGTGGCTCAGAATTGCGGGCTTTGCGGGCGTGAAATGGACCATACAGATGAGAGCTGTTTCGACTGCGGGGGCTATGGAATCGAGCGATACGAGGAGGAGGCGTGGTTTGTCGTTCGATGTGGAAGCTATGAGTTTCCGACAGATCGACCGTCGAACCATATGATGTCACTAGCGACTGAGGTTGAGGAGCGAGACCCCGACGACCTGCTTGTCGGGAACTCGAACTTCGACCTAATGGCAGAGGCTCAGCTTGCCTGCGTGCGAATGGCTACCGCTCGCATGGATGGGCTTCAGGCGATCACGTCTGGAAATGTCCTAGCCGGTGTGCGAGGGCAAGGGATCTCGGGTAGTGTGCCTGGACGGAGCTAACGTGAGTGACAAGAGCAAGATCGAGTGGACGGATGCGACGTGGAATCCAGTTCGCGGGTGCAAGAAGGTAAGCCCTGGCTGCAAGCACTGCTACGCGGAAACTTTCGCGGAGCGTTTTAGGGGGGTCCCTGATCACCCCTACGAGCACGGATTCGACCTGCGACTGATTCCGGGCAAGTTGGCCGAGCCGCTCGGATGGACCTCTCCCCGTGTGGTGTTCGTCAACTCCATGAGTGACCTTTTCCAGGAAGGTGTCCCAGATGAGTATATCGAGGCTGTGGCCCAGGTAATGGCAAAGGCCAATTGGCACACATATCAGGTGTTGACGAAGAGGCCCGAGCGGATGAGAGAACTCCTCTCTGGAAAGCTCAAGTTCGCGGCCAAGCTCCCCAACGTCTGGTGGGGAGTAAGTGTAGAGGACAAGAAGTACGGACTGCCTAGGATCCGCGAGCTGCGGCAAACGCCCGCCAAGGTACGCTTTCTATCGGTGGAACCGCTGTTGGAGGACCTGGGGCGAGTGGGGCTCTCAAAACTCGATTGGGTAATCGTTGGCGGCGAGAGTGGACGCGGTGCGAGGCCAATGGAAGAAGCCTGGGTCGAGAACATCAGGAAGCAGTGCAAGAAGGCTGGTGTTCCCTTCTTCTTCAAGCAGTGGGGAGGAGTGAGAAAGTCAAAGACAGGCCGCACGCTCAACGGCACGACGTACGATGAGATGCCAACTCTGATCAAGGCGGCAATGCCAGGGAGAGAGGAGCGACGAGCCATTGCTCGCGACATCCAGGAATCGCTCGCCGTTGAGTTTACGAGCAAGCCGGTTGTCCTCACGGGGCTACGACGAAAGCGTCGCTCTGCGTAGACGGCGAGCTGAGCGAGAAGAGACGTGGCGAAGAGCGACGAACGACAGGAGTTTCTTTTTGACGTCGGCCCCCCCCTCACAGGTGGAGCCTGCTCTCAAGCGTCCTCGATATCCTGTCTGGACTGAGAACAAGGCCAAGCTCATCCAGACGTACCTCCGCCTCTTTGTGATGATCACGAAGCATGGCGTGTACATCGACGGATTCACGGGCCCCCAGGAACCAGACAAGCTAGACACCTGGGCAGCCAAACTTGTGCTGGAAACCCGTCCCCGCTGGCTGAGAAAGTTCTACCTCTTCGAGCAAGACCCGGTCAAAGTCCAGACGATCAGAGAGCTTGTGGAGGCCCAACCCCCGCGTGAACCCAAGGAACCGAAGCGTAGGGTGGAGGTCTTTCCGGGCGACATGAACGTCGAGATGTCCAAAGTCTTGGACGGCGAGCACATCACCCAGAAGGAAGCGACGTTTTGCTTGCTCGACCAACGAACCTTTGAATGCGATTGGCAGACTGTTGAGCAGGTCGCGAACTACAAGCAGGGCCAGAACAAGATCGAAATATTCTACTTCGTGCCTGTGGCGTGGTTGAACCGAGCCATCTCGGGTCTCAAAGAAGAGGCGGATAGACTCAAGCGGTGGTGGGGTCGCGAGGATTGGACTGCCATACGCGATGCTCGCGGAGACGCCCGAGCACGCCTTTTCGAGGAACGTTTCAGGAAGGACCTCGGGTATGCGTCAGCAAAGGCATGGCCGATATTCGAGAGCGAATCGAGCAAGCGAACCATGTACTACATGGTTCATGCCTCGGACCACGATGAAGCCCCCAAGCTCATGTCCAGAGCGTACAACAAGGCCGTGCGAAGCGAGGAGGCGTTCGAGCAGACAGTGTTGGAGTTCAACCTCGGGGACTCCGATTCACCCGATACTTGCGATTGAACAGACTCCCGAGCTGAACGAGAGTCCGCCGCTCCACGGCTCTAGTTGCCGTCATCATCTTCGTCGTTGAAGGTTCGTCGAGCGATGAAGAGTCCAACAACCTTTGTCTGTCACATCGAGCGGGAACAGCCTACCAGCAACGCTCGCGACTGTCGGCACCGGCATGGCCCACCCGATCAAGGCCCCTGGCTGCGATTCTGGTTAGCCGACTCCGAACCGGGAGTCTTGGCCTAGGGTTGCCTGTTTGACCGATTTTGGGACGGAAAGAGATCTACGGATCACGCCCCTCGCACCCGAAGCCAGTCCGACGACTTCGGGACGGAGTAACCGCTGACCCGACTGACCCCTCAGCTTCAGCACAGTTCCGAGGTGGCTCAAGCCCTCGCCACGAGACCCCTCCCCCACGCCCATCCTTGGTGGTTCGAGCGTGGGGCCGCACTTCTGTCGCTCAGGCTGTCTCCAGAGTGATCTTCATTGATTTCGCCAGAGTGACGACAACCTCATGAAACGACTTGAGTTGCTCCTCGGATCCGCTGACCTCAAGCAGCATTTGCCCTGTCGGTTGGGCGAGGGCCTGATCCGTAGAGGCGAGTTGCTCCCGTTCTACGTCTGCCAGATGCAAGCGGACTTTCTTCCTGGTCTTCAGACGGCAGTTGTTGCCTGCTACCACGCGGGTGACACATTGAGCTGATAGTCCACAGGCGCGAGCGACGTGTTCGATTGATGTCTTCTTGATCTCATCTTTGAGGTTGGACTGCTCGGCCGCACTCAGCGGCAGAGAGGTTCTAAATTCATGATTGCCATTCATGACTATCTTCCTGTTTGAAAATTGTGATTTCCAGGAGGAGAGCCACGCCGAGGCCACACGAACTATTTGCTCATAGGGACTCGGAACGCCTTCCTCCGACTTTCGGGCTGCCAGGCAGACCTGGCCCGAATAGTTCGGAGGTTGTGGGATGTGGGTGCGGTTGATGAGTCATTCTGTGATGTCTGGCTGAGGAACGGCGTCCATCTCTTGCTCAGGACGCCTTGGCCGTCATGCTGAACTAGACGTTGACGAGGCCCTCGATGGCTTTCTTGAGGTCGGCTTTCACCTGACGACCAAGATTTCGCTGGACGTAGTCTGATGCTGATTCCGACGACGCGGAGACCGCCATGCGGAGCTGCCTTGCGAACCCCGGAGAGAACGAGAATGTGACGCTCACCTTCTCTTCGGCCTCGTTCGGGCTGCCGCGACCTTTGGTTTTGCCCTTCTTCTGGGAAGAGCCGTGGGCAGGGTTTTCTTTGATCTTCTTGGGCTCTTGGCCCTCTGCTGTGTTGGTCATGCTGGGTCTACCCGCGAGTCCAAGATCCTGATCCAAGAAAGTTCAGATTCTCGGACGACAGTGGGCTAGCTACGGCCCCACTAGCCGAATACCTGCCGGGAAAGGAGAGAATCCGCGAAACCAGAAATCCAGGATTCCTGGATCAGATCTCGGAGCTGGGGGGTGTACCGGGAATGACTGATAAGAAGCGCCCAGAGGGCAAAGCACGCACCATCTACCTCATCCCACAGAAGCTCCCGGAGCCTGGGGAACCCACTGTTTCCATTGGGGACTGGCCACCCGAGATCATCGAGGAGGCACATCGTCGAGGAATGTTGCCAGTGGTCCAGGTCATGTTTCCCGATGATCGAGACCGACTGATTGCAGACCTGGCAGCCAGGGCAGCTTTCAAGGTTGCCAATGACAGCATCGCCGAAGATCCCATCGTGACGGCGGTGGCGGACCAAGTTGCCGAGAAGTCTCCGCAGATGGGTCAGGTCGTCTCGATGCCGTTCCTAATGAAACTGGAGGACTACGCTGCTCATTGCGGGTACTCGCTCAGCTTCATCAAGCGACTCATCCCGCGGGGGCTTCCAACTCTGGGAACTCACAAAGCGAGGCGTGTCCACGTTGCTCGTGCAGACGAGTGGATGGAGCGGAACCTGGACCATCTTGACGTCACTGAGTCCAACAACATTGAGGAGATCGCCAAAGCTAACGCTCGCAAGAAGGGCAAGAAGTGAGCACACCCAAGATCACGGGGAATGGTTGGACCGCGTACTTCAGAGGGACCTACTGGGACCTTCGGTACTATGAGGACGGGAAACGAAGGCTCCATCGGGTTCCTCAAATGGTCCGTACTGAGAAAGAAGCTCGTCAGTACATCCCGAGCTTCATCACCGCACGTCTGGGGGTGGACAGGGCCACAGGAGAGTCTCCACTCACGGTGGACAAGAAGCTCAACCCTCGCATCACCATTCAGCAGTTCGGGGAGCTTTGGACGTCAGGCAAGCTGCACCAGATGTTCCCGGTCAGGGTTCGGCTGAAGAAGAGCGCCAAGACTGATGCATCTCGACTTGAAACCCATGTCTACCCCGTCATCGGTCAGATCCAGGTCCGGGCCTTCCAGGGAGAGAAGGGGGTCGCATGGGCAGAGAGTGTCATCAGCCGCCTCAAGCCAGACGAACAAGGCGGCGAGACCATGGTGTCCCAGAGCACGATGCGTCAGGTAGGGCAGGTCGTGAACCGACTTCTCACCCTTGCCGCCTACCCGGACATCAACCTGATCCCGCACAACCCTCTCCCCAAGGGCTACGTTCCGCCGAAGGAGCCGGGATCCAAGGCCAAGTCTTACATTTACCCTTCTGAGGACGCGGCCCTCATGGCGAACACGGATGTGCCCCTGGTGCTCCGGATGTTCTATGGCCTATCGATCCGCGAAGGTGCTCGTCTAGGGAACTTCCGTGTCCTCAGGTTCAAGCAGCTCAACCTCGATACAGGCGTCATCAATCTCGACGACACCAAGACCTTTGAGCCCTTGGAGTGGGTCATGGACCCTGGGACGACTGAAGCCCTTATGAGGTACAGAGACCGATTCGTGAAGCCCGCCTCGACATCCGACTTCGTCTTCCTCAACGACGACGGGAAGATGATCGTGGAGGGCAAGGTACTGGACCCCACGAAGTTGGCCGACAAGCTCAGGGAGTGCCTGGTCTCATCTGGCGTCACACGGGAAGAGCTGTTTGAGCACACGAACAATCGTATCCAGCTTAGGGCTCACGACCTCAGGGCCTCCTTCGTCACCACGAAGCTCGCCATCGGCAAGACTGACGACTGGGTGATGCGTCGGACTGGCCACGAGAGTCTTCAGACCTTGGCCCTCTACAAGAGGAAGGTCCCCACACATCAGGAGGCGAACCATGGGGACTACCTGCCGCTGTGTGAGGCCATTCCTGAGCTTCGGGACAGCATTGAACCCTTGAGCGGAGGCTGATCTTCTAGAGGAAGTGCGAGGGACAAACCGTCTTGAGCATTTCCTCGACGTTGGCCTTCCAGAAGAAGGGGTTGATGTCGGGGTCGCCGTCCTCGTGGTCCCTGTCCCGAAACATGAGAATGCTAATCTGCGAACCGTCCGCCAAAGCCTGGCGTTCCCATACAAGTCTTGTGTCGCCACAGATGGTGTTCTTCTTCAGGGCCTCTGGGATCTCAGGTGCTTCCGGTGTTTTGGCCGTCCCTACCCCGCAGACCTTCGACATGAACGAGTCAACGTAGGCGTCGCCTGGTCCGATAGTGGCAATCTTCTTCCCCCACTCATCTACCAAGTAGTTCCAGTCAATCAGGTGATCCGCCTCTCCCAGCTCAGAGAAGTGTGGTTGAACGATGATCTTCCCGATGTAGTCGGCATCCTTGCACTGGTGGATCACTGAGAGCGAGACGGTGTCGATCATGAACCGAACCTCACGGCTCTCTAGAGAGACCCTGTAGAGCCCCCTGCTGTTCATCGCGTAGTACGAGATGAAGTACAGGGTCTTCTCGTCCGGTGAGAAGCGGGGCATGAGGACAGACTGAAGGTTCTCTTCCAGGTAGTCCTTTGAGTCCTGCTCTAGCTCACCCGAGAGTTCCAGGTGTTGGAGATCGACCAGAGGCCTCTCGTTTCCTCCCCCAACATCCCGAACGAAGAGGCGGTCAGGACGACCCTCCACTTTCTTGACGACAGCTTCCTTCGTCTTCGATGGAGCGACCTCGACGAGTGTCTCTTCGACCACCGGGCTCTTCACCTTAGGCGGACTTGGTGTTCTCGTGTTCGGCGTGACGGACTCCTCTGAAGGAGAATCCTCCGACCCAGGGTATGAAGCGAGGATAGACACACCCGCGATCACCGCCACCCACGCCCACCCTTTCATTCCTCCAGTATACCGAGATGTGGTTGTGCCGGAGGGTTTGGTTCAGACGATGGTTCAGCCGAACCACCCCGCCGAACCACAAAACGAAAACGGCAGCTCGTTAAAGCTGCCGTCTTTGTGGGTCATGAAGGACTTGAACCTTCAGCCAATGGATTAAGAGTCCACTGCTCTACCAATTGAGCTAATGACCCGAATTTTCTGGCTTGGTCCTCGGAGGGAGCCTCGCTCGGTGCCTGGAGACTTGCTCCAGGGCGGGTGCTCTTATCATGCGGGGGGGTGAGGTCAAGTGCTTGCGCACACGCTTGCGTTAGGGGCCGAAGACGAAGGGGAGATTGTCACCGATTTCGTCTGCCTGAATCCGGTCCATCGCGTCACCGAGACCCAGTTGACCCACGTTGTTTCGGCCGAAGCATTGGAGGTCGATGTCGTTGTAGACGACGCACGTCCGATCGGAACCTGCGACGACGTGTGTTGCGATTTGGTCGGAAGCGAGTGCAGTCAGCGAGACGTCGGCGCTCGTTTCACTTCCCATGGGATCGGTGTTCCCCCAGCCCAATTGACCCCAAACGTTGGAGCCCCAACAACGGACGGTGTGGTCGTCCATCAACCCGCACGTATGCGAGCGACCGGAGCTGAGACTCGCCCAGGTGGCGCCTTCGGCGATCGGGAGTTCGTTTAGGTCCGCACCCATTTCCATCGGCTCATCCCCGATGCCGTCGGTGCCTCCTTTGCCGAGCTGACCCGTCATGTTGGCGCCAAAGCAGCGCGGTGCGTCCATCTCGAAGCTGACGCACAGGTGGTTTGCTCCTGCAGTGATGGCGGTGATGTCCGCAGTTGTTCCCAGGTCGATCCGGCTGATGTTGAGTCCCAGTTCGTCGGGGTCGTCACCCAAGTTGTCAGTCGTGCCTTGGCCCAGCTGTCCCAGGTTGTTGGCGCCCCAGCATTTCAGGCTGTTTCCGTCGTAAACGGCGAAGGTCGACAAAGATAAAGCGGCCAAGTGCTCCACCGGTCCTCCACCGACGTCGATCGGCAGGAGATCGTCGCCCATTTCGCTGGGGTCGTCCCCCAGGTTCTCTGTAGAACCTTGCCCGAGCTGTCCTTGAGAGCCTTCGCCCCAGCATTTGATCGTCGAGTCAGTGAGTAGGGCACAAGTGTGCGCCGTTCCGAGGCTGATTTCGGTGACGAAGAGTTTGTCTCCCACGTCGATGAAGGGGAGCCGATCTCCCATTTCGCCTCCATCGTCTCCTCGGTTTTCACGATCACCGAGCCCGAGCTGTCCTTGCGCGTTGGCGCCCCAACATTTCATACGACCGTCGTTGTCGACGGCGCAAGCGTGGCTGCCTCCCGCCGCGATTCGCACGATCGTTCCCATCGCGAGATCGATCCCGAAAATCTCCGAGGCAGCTTCTCCCATCGCTGTGCCCACGGTGTCAGTGGTTCCGTTTCCTAGCTGCCCGTCTGCGTTCGAGCCCCAGCAGCGAACGTCGCCATCGGTCATCAGGGCGCAGCTGAATTCTGTCCCGAGAGCAAGTTGTTTGAGACCATTGCTAGGCATGCCGAGGTCCCCATCACCGTCGCCTGGTGTGTCACCGTCGCCGCTGGTGTCGCCATCTCCGCTCATGCCCCCTGCTCCTGGTGTTTCTTCTGTCGCGGGTAGGCAAAGATTCTCCTGGCAAGCTAGAAGACTGTCCGAGCATTCGTCTTCGACGCAGGAGCCAACGCAAATCGCCTTGGCTCCTCTCGGACCGCCGTTCTCGTCACAAGCGTTGCTTGTTGGACCTTCATCCGTGGGTACGCAGATGGCGTTGTCCCGACATTCGGAATCGTTTTCGCAAGGAGCCGTGCAGAGGCCGCAATAACAGCGCAGATCTTCTCCGCAATCCTGGTCGGTGGAACAGGCCTGCACCCAATGGGTGTTACTGCTCGTGGTGGGAACGTCCTGCTCAGTGCGGCAGGCGAGAGGCGCCACCGCGACGAGGATTGCTAGAGTGGCGGCATTCACGAAAGTGAATCCGATCCATCGGCCCGCGCCTTGCCGCAACTGATCCCTCTCTTCGTTCATTGTTCCGTCGATGGAGCGGGTTCAGAACCGCTGCTTTCATTTTCTTCTAGGTACTGGCCACAATAGAAATAGAGCTTTTCGATTTGCTCTTCCGGAATCGGGTGAGCTTCGTTTTCAGCCGTCACCTCATTCCACAATTTCATCGTGTCCTCGCGAATCCGCTTGAGCAAGCTCATCACTTTTTCCCGGTGCGGGTGCTGCGGATGAACGTCGAAGCAAAGGGTCGAGCCGCCGACGACATCGGCATATTCCGCAGTGCGGCTTCCCTGAACCTTGATTGCGATCGCGGTGGCGACGGCTCGGTAGTGATCGAAGACGGCGGCTTCCCAGCCTTTCTTTGCACCGATGGGTACGACGAATTTCCCGGCGCGTAGGATGCCAGCGTCGTCGCATTCGAGTCGCCCATCAGCGAGCAAGAGGTTGACGGCTTGCTCCACTGTTTCTTGCTCGAAGGCGTGGTGCTCTTCGAGAACGGAACGCGGTACTGGGTGTCGGTAGACTTCCATCCAAACCGTCGCGCAAACGGCATCGATGCTCTGTTGATCGATGAGCCGGCGATCGGATTCTGTCGTGAGTCCGTAGACCGTGTCTTGACCTTTGCCGGTGGCATAAAAGACCCCATTCGTCACGAGATCCTTCAACACGGCGGCGACGGCCCGCGCATCGTCGTAACGGAAACGTTCTTCCAATCTTTTGCGAGTCACGGAGCCTTCTGTACGCACGAAATCAATCAGCGCTTCCCACATCGACTTGCCTTGAAAGCTTTCGGAACCCGCCAAGCGATGCATCTTCTTCTGATAGCTATGGAGGGAGAGACCGAACATGTCGGCGACGACTTTTCGTCCAATGCCCTGAGCTTCGATCTCCCGAGCTAGATCAAGGAACACCTGATCGGCGACGTGCGCTAAGGGCGCTCGAATGCCGGCCGCTGTGGAGAGCTGTGCGATGAGAACAGTCGTTTGGCGGACGATGGCGTCGATGAGTAACTTGGTGTCCATGGTGCTTCCTGTGTCGTTCGTTCATTGTGGAGGTTCGGTGTCGATGACCCAACCCATGCGTGAATTCCCATGTAAGCGAAGCGGCTGGTGTCAGTCGGCCTCATCGGTCAAGACGGCGCACCGGTGCTCCCCACGGAGGAGTGTGAGGAGCCCGGTGTCACCGAAAGTCACGCCGTCAATCACGATCCAGAGTGGGGTAAGATCCCGACTCGAGGATCCACGGCTCACTCCAATTGGTGAATGCGGCGTTGTCTGGATCTTGCATCTCGTTGGTGGTGAGACCTGTGCCATCACCCGTCGTTGTCGCTTGCCCCGTGGCTTCGATGTCCCAAACGCAATCGACCAAAGTGATGTAAGTCGTGGAGCCGGTGGCGAGCAGCCCTTCGTTGCTGTTCCCTGATTGGATCGAACCAGCCGCGTAGCAGCGCTCCACCGAGACGGCTTCAGTTCCAAAGTGAACACCAACACAGCCAGCTGCATTCGAACCGGTGATGGATGCATCGGAATAGCTATCGGTGATGCTTCCACGAGCGGAGAGTCCGACCACTCCGCCTGCTTGATTGCCTCCGTTGATGGTTCCGTGAGACTCCGCGTAGCGCAGGGTGCCTGGGTCCGCCGACGTTCCTAGCTGTTGGACGACCCCTCCAGTCTTTCCAGCGGCCGTCAGAGTTCCGTCGAAAAGCAACCACTCACACAAGCCAGCGCAGGAATCGGCGACCCCTCCAGCAAATTGACCACTTGCTGTCACCGTGCCGGTGAAACTGGATCGCTCTAAAGTAGCGCTACGGCGCAACGGACCAATGACTCCAGCGATGTGCGTCGTTCCCGCAATGCTTCCCTGAACATGAACGTTCGAGATCGCGGCGTCGCTGTCCTCTTGCGTGGAGCCAACAGCGATCCCCGTCGAGGAAGCACCGGTCAGGCTTGCGTTGGTGAAATTGAGGTTGCGCAGCGTACCCGCGAGAACCCCAATGAATCCGGAGGCAGCGCCAGATTCGGAGTAGTTGTCGATCGTGAACTCATCTCCGTTGAAATCACCGCTGAACGCCGCGATCGAGTCGAATGATTGGGTGCTCAAATCGATGTCTGCGGCCAGAATGAAGTTCGACGCGTCGTCGTTACGCACTTCGTCGAGCTGATCTGGCGTGCAAATGCTGTACGGGTAGTCCGTTGAGCCGTCGCCGCCGCCGAAAGGAGCGCTCGTTTCGTCGCACGGGGTGTTGAGCTCCAGGGGGATGAGGAGCGGATACTGTCCGTCCTTGAGAAACCAAGGGGCGGCCCAATTGTCGAAGGCGGAATCATCCTTGTCTTGCATCTCGGCAGTCGTCAAAGATGCACCCCCTCCGGTCGAAGTCGTCTGGCCCGTCGTGTCGGCGTCCCAAGCGCCATCCGTCACGGTCGCATCTCCACCGCCGCTCTCGTAACCGATCAACGCTCCTACGTTGGCGCTTCCGCTCACTGCCCCCGTTGCGTAGACCCGTTCGACAGTGGCTTCGTTCTGCCAAACGAGGCCAACGATCCCGCCGGCTCCGTTGCCCCCTGGACGGACGCCCAGGAATAACTGTCGCGCAACTCACCGCCGCCCATCACTCCGACGAGGCCACCCACTTGCCCCACGCTTCCGGAGATCGAGCCGTGGCTTGCGCTTTGTTCCAAGGTTCCGTTCAGCTGCTGAACGATTCCGCCGACTTTGGTGACACCGGAGACGTTGCCTCCGACGAGGACCAACCGGGAACAAGTTCCAGCACAAGAGTCCAAAACACCGCCAACGAAGTCTCCCGAGCCGGTGACGTCTCCTTCGAACGTCAGGTAGGTCGCGCTCGTTCCGCTGCGAATGCTTCCGGCGACTCCTGCAATGTGAGTGCTGCCGGAGAGGACACCCTTCACGTGGACGTTGTTGAGCGCAGCGTTGCTGTCTTGGACAGTTTCGCCGACGACCGCTCCGGTGCTGCTGAGGTTCGTTCCGTCGACTTCTGAAAAGCTGACGTTCTCAACGGTGCCGGACAGCGAGTCGATGAAGGCCGCATCGGCGCCGACGAGGGTGAGGCCGGTGATTTCATGGCCGTCGCCGTCGAAGGAACCAGTCAGCTCACTGAGGGGCATCCACTGGCTTTCGCTCAGATCGAGATCGCGAATGAGGACGTAGTTGAGCGAGGGGTCGTCGGCGATCGCCTCCAGTTGATCGCGGGAGCAGATTTGATACGGCGCGCGGAGTCCACCGTTGCCGCCTGCAAAGCCGTCGGCGTTCGTTGGGCAAGGGGGTGGTCCGACGGGATCGCTGCCGCCTGTTCCCATCGCCATGCCGCCCATGGCGGTCCCTCCGGTATCGCCGTCGCCGTCGCCGTCGCCATCACCAGAATTTCCACCCGTGGCAGCGTCGCCATCACCGTCGCCGGAATCTCCGTCGCCGTCGCCGTCGCCATCACCCGTTTCCTGGCCGTCACCATCTCCGCCGGTGCTGCGCTCGTCGTTGGAGCTGCTGCTCCCGCAGGCAATCGCGAACGCTGCAGGTACGATCAAACTGGGTTTCCAAAGCTTACGAATCATTCTGTCTGTGTCTCCTCACCAAAGCAGTGGCGTGTGATTACGCCCAGGAAACAGTCTGGGAGGGGGCATGGGCGATCGGGAGGTGCCCTGCGCGACACCAGTAGTTGGGGAAGATTTTCGAAAACCGCGAGAACAGACTCTGCGGCAGCAGTAGACGCCTTCGTCGAATCACCTCCCGGCCTGGTACTGGATTGTGCCTGCCCTGGATCGATTTCTTGGCGCGATCGGGCATCCGTCGTGACGTGGGTCGCTTGGAGCGGGAAGACTGTGTGAGCAACGATCGCGCGCTGATTCAGGGCAATGTCTGAGGAGTCCTGAGCGAGAAGTGCGGGCAGGTCGCTGGGAGGGTGGGCTTCCGGTAGGTTGGAGTTGGTTGGCTGTCTGAGGAACAAGAGAGGAAGAAAAAGCCGAATGGATCAGAGGCTCACTTATCGTTTTCGTTCCGGGTATGCGGATGGGAGAGCCGAGTGGCGCGATCTCCTGGGAGGCAAAGGAGCAAACCTTGCAGAGATGGCTCGCATGAACATCCCCGTTCCTCCCGGGTTCACGATTGGAACCGGAGCGTGCAAGGACTTTCAAGAGAAGGGCACTCTCTCCGCAGAGCTTCTCGATCAAGTACGAGCCAGCATGAAGTGGTTGGAGGAGACGACGGGCAAGTCGTTCGGTGGCCAACGACGCCCGCTGCTCGTCAGCGTGAGATCAGGTGCACCGACGTCCATGCCCGGCATGATGGACACCGTTCTCAACCTAGGGCTCAACGAAGCCTCCGTGGATGGGTTAGCCGCCGTCGCCGGGCGTCGTTTTGCCCTGGATAGCTATCGTCGACTCTTGTCGATGTTTGGAGATGTCGTGTTGGGTGTGGAGAGTCGAGCGTTCTCCGCCGTCCTCGACAAAGAGCGGAAGAGCTTTGCGCAACGAGCGTCTCTCCCAGGACCCGGTTCCGGAGAAGATTGGGCTCAGGCAGTGCCGGATTCGAAGCTCGACGAAGAGGCGCTGGAAGCGACGATCGCAGGCTATTTGAAGGCTATCGCCGAAGCGGGGCGATCCTTTCCCTCTCACCCACAAGAACAACTCGAAGCAGCCATTGCCGCTGTGTTTGCGAGTTGGAACAACCCCCGTGCCCAACTTTATCGACGCCTTCATGGCATCAGTGAGCGATATGGCACCGCAGTGAACATCCAAGCGATGGTCTTCGGCAACCTGGGGCCGACGAGTGCGACGGGCGTGGCCTTCACGCGTGACCCGAGTACGGGAGAGAAACGCTTCTTTGGGGAATGGCTCCCCAACGCGCAAGGTGAAGACGTGGTGGCGGGAGTGAGAACTCCTCAGCCTTTGTCTCAGGAAGTAGGAGCAACCGGATCTCTCGAAGAGGAAAATGCCGTCGCGTATCAGGAGCTCTTCCAGATTCAAGATCGCTTGGAGCGGCATTTCCGCGACATGCAGGACTTGGAGTTTACGATTGAAGACGGAAAGCTATTCCTTCTGCAAACTCGTCGTGGCAAGCGCTCCGCTCAGGCCGCGGTGCGTATCGCCGTGGAGTTCGTTCGTGAGGGTATCTTGAGCGAAGAAGAAGCGCTCCTCTCGATTGATCCGGAACGCTTGAAGGAGCTGATGTTCCCGACCCTTGCCGAACCGGAAGCGAGTGCTCCGATCGCTCAGGGGATTGGTGCGTCGCCGGGGGCTGTAACGGGAGAGCTTGTTTTCAGCTCGGAAGAGGCGGAGCGACGGAAGGCAGATGGAGTCGATGTGATCCTCATGCGTCTTGAGACGTCTCCGGAAGATCTGCTCGGGATGCAGTCCTCCGTGGGGATCGTGACGGCGCGCGGTGGTGCGACGAGTCATGCAGCAGTCGTGGCGCGGGGAATGGGAGTTCCCTGCGTTGTAGGATGTGGCGCCTTGATCCCCAGCGACGACGGTGGGTTCAGCGTGGATGTGGCTCGTAGCGTGCGCGATCCAAGAGCTGGTGGCGCGATGATGAAGCTCACCCCCGGAATGATCGTGACCCTCGATGGAAGCAGTGGTGCGATCTACGAAGGAGCCTTGCCGACACGCGAAGCGTCGTTGGGCGGAGATGCGGGGACGTTGCTCGATTGGGCGAACCGGGCGAGTCGTCTCGGAGTGCGGGCCAACGCCGATACGCCGGAGGCGGCTCAGCAGGCCTTGGAATTCGGGGCGGAGGGAATTGGTCTTTGTCGTACGGAGCATATGTTCTTTGACAAGGAACGCTTGGTGGCGGTTCGTGAGATGATCTTGGCGCGCGATGAGGAAGCGCGTGAAGGTGCGTTGAAGAAGCTTCTGCCTCACCAACAAAGCGACTTCGAAGGGCTCTTTCGCGCCATGGCTGGTCGGCCCGTCACGATTCGATTGCTCGACCCTCCGTTGCACGAATTTTTGCCCCACGATGTGGCGGCACAAAGTGAGATGGCCGCACGACTCCAGATCGACGTACGCGAGGTGAGCGATCGCGTCACGGAGCTTTCGGAGCAAAATCCAATGTTGGGTCATCGAGGGGTTCGCTTGGCCGTGAGTTACCCGGAAATCGCGAAGATGCAGGTGCGCGCCATCCTGCAGGCGGCGGTTGCCGTGAAGAAGGAAGGGTTGACGGTCTTCCCGGAGTTGATGATCCCTCTCGTTCTCAGCGGTCGCGAACTCGACATGATGCGAGCTCTCGTGGATGAAGTGGCAGCGAGCGTCTTCGAGTCCCAGAAGGACGAAGTGAGCTTTCGCTTTGGCACGATGATCGAGTTACCTCGTGCGGCGATTCGCGCCGACGATTTGGCGGGCCAGGCGGAGTTCTTCTCCTTCGGGACGAACGATCTCACCCAGACCACCCTCGGTTTGTCTCGTGATGATGCTGGGCGGTTCCTTCCTGGATACATCGAGCGTGGAGTTTTAGCCCATGATCCCTTCAAGACTTTGGACATTGTTGGGGTGGGTGAGCTCGTGAAAATTGCGGCGGAGCGTGGTCGCGGTGTACGCCTTGGGATCAAGCTAGGGCTTTGCGGGGAGCATGGTGGTGATCCGGAATCGATCGCTCATTGTGAGGCGATCGGGTTGGATTACGTTTCGTGTTCGCCGTTCCGCATTCCGATTGCTCGTCTGGCAGCCGCTCAAGCTGCCATCCGCGCAGACCAAGCGCGGCTCGCGTCGGACGCTGTTCGAAGTCTCGCTGTGGTTTGAGCCGGGCGCGGTACCTCGATGCCATGGTGTCGATGATTGAAGTGATGGCAGAGCTTTCCGGGGGTAATCCTGGCTGGATACGCGTACACCAACTCCTGGATAACTCCTTCACCAGGACACCGGTGTCGCGATTCAACCGCCCAAAAGGGTGAGAGGCGTCGGAATGGCTCCGCGAACCCAGCCATTTTACATCAAGATGCCATCAAGATGAGTTGGTCCGTACCTTGCTTTAGCTTACCGTGAAGGATTGATTGTCCTTGAGACATCTAACTAACGCTTATGAAATCCCTCAGCACTCTGACTAGCTCATCCCTCTTCGCTCTTTCTGTCGCCTATTGTCCTGTTGCGGCAGCTCAGGAAATTGCCCCCGCACCCGACGCTCCCCCGGTTGAGGCGGCGGAGGCTGCTCCAGCTGATGCAGCACCAGCGCCCCAACCCTCGGCAGTTTCGGAAAAGGAAGCCGAGCCCAAGTCGGAGGAGACGGGTGACGTCGCCGAAACCGAGGAAGCGGCGACCGAGCGCCCGCCTGCACCAGCAGGTCGTGGAGGCTTCGCGGTTTTTCCGGTGGATGGCACGAACCTGACGGAGGGAGAAAGTGAGGCGCTAGGCGTTCTCTTCTCCACAGAGATCCGTGATCGAGAGGGAGGGCGATTGATCTCTTCGGACAAGAGCGGAAGTTACCTTCTGACAGGGGACGACCAGGCGGACGCCGCCGCGTACCTTGGCGTGGACAAATATCTCTTCGTGAAAGCTGTTCGCCTCGACAAGACCATCATCATCACAGGCACGCTCCACAACGCGGACGGCAGCATCGCCGAAACGGCAAAGATGAACGCCAAGTCTGTCGACGACTTCGAGCACATCGCCGAGCGCATGACTCGCATGCTGTTGGATGGGACCAGCGCCAAGGACACGCGCAACCTGAACAACATCACTTCGGACGAGGGATCTGGAAACAATAAGACCTTTGTCGAAAAAGTCTTCGGGTTTAAGACCAGCTTTATCGTCCCTTACTCTCCTGATCTGGATCTCGATTCGATGGTCGCCGCGTCGTTCGACGGGCGACTGGAGGGCGATCGGTACTTCCTGGAGTTCGGAGCAGGCTTCATGATCCCGGCGGTCGATTCGTTTGAGGACTCGTCGAGCTACGGCGGAGTTTTTGGTGAGATCGGTGGAAGCTATTACCTCACTCAAACGAGTGTCGCACCGTATGTTGGCGCAGGTGTCATGCCGCGCCTCTTGAGTCATGGCCCGGCGAACATTGCAGCCTACGGCCAGGTGGGTGTGATGTTTTTTCGGACTTCGTCGTCACGCCTCTACGTGGAAGCTCGGGTGGCGCAGAACTTGACGGAGTTGTCGTTCAACAACTTGATCGATCTCGACACCGGCGAATTTGAAGACACCAGCGTCACCGTGCGTCCGATTGAATTTGGATTGAACGTCGGGCTCGGCTGGTAGTCGATCGGCCGCTCTCGGAGTAGACACCAGGGGAGCGTCGAGAGCTCGCGTTCCTTGCAACTCGATGGAGTTCGGCCCACTCGCGGCGAATTCCATCAGGGCTGTTCTCCAATTAGTCAAGTCAGGTTGACCAATTAGTCAAGCGAGGTTGACTAATTGGAGGCTTGATCGAGGGACGATGCTGGTTCAACGCCTTTGAACAAGGCCTCTTAACTCGTCTTCTTTTCGGCCGTTTTGTCGCGCGGTGGATCAACCTGCCTCTCCATTGCTTCACCGGCATACATTGTCGGGCTTCAATCGCGATGACCGACAATGGCCCCTCGCACGGGTGAAGATCGGCGACTACGAGACCGCCGACTTCGCCCCGCACTTCGATCGCATGGTGAAGATGTACGAGCGGGGACCAGCTGTCGTCATTTATGACGTTCGCCACGCGCGCTTGCCGACGACCGATGAAGTGACGATATTCTCCCGCTTCATCAAGCAACATCGTGAGCTCCTTCGAGACCGCTGTCTGGCAACGGCGGTCGTCACGAGCTCTTCATTGCAACGAGGAGTGTTAGGGGCTCTTCAGTGGATCACTCCGTTTCCGATCCCCCTACGATCGTTTTCTTCCATGCAAGAAGGCGAAGTGTGGGTGCGTACCATGCATCCCGATCTGGCGTGATCGAATCTTCGGGCGTGATCGGCAAGCAACCCGTTGAGCGTTGTCATGAGCCGTCATGTCAGACGTTGCCGAGATCGGAGTACGCTGACCTGATATGTCGTTGTCTGCTGATGTCAATCACGACCTAGCGATGGCTCTTCCGTCGATTCGGGTGCATCGGACGCGGACCGGGATGTTGCATTTTACTTTGGGGAACTTCACGGTTGACGAACTGCGTTCACACCTTCGCCAGTTCGAGGAGTTGTTGGTGTCGGCTCGCACAGGAGTCCTCTACGACGTGCGTGACGCGAAGTTGATCAACGTCGCCGAACGGCAGCTCTACGTCGAGTTCATTCAAACCCGCGGTGACTTTCTTCAACGCCAATGCGCTGCTTTGGCGATCGTCCTCGATTCGCCTGTGAAGCGTGGCATCTTAACGGCGGTTCAGTGGGCCGTGACTTTCCCCTTTCCGATGAGGGTTTTCTCCCAAACCGAGGACGCGGAAAGATGGCTCTCGACCCAAGTCTGAGCGGCTTTCCCCCTCTCTGCTCGATGAGCAACCCTCGAGCTAGTCGTCGAGATCGACGAAGCGAATGTCGTCGATCCAGAAATCGACGTTTTCCGAGTCCATGGCGAGCTGCACTTCGAAGGTCTTCGTCAAATCGATGGGGTCAGGACTGTTTCTTCTGAAGAATGAGGCAAAGGGAACGGTATGCTCTTGCCATTCCATCGTGAGCGGGACGATGGCGGTTGGCTTGTCAGGATCGTTGCATGGGGTTTCGCATGCTCCCCAAGGGGTTGCCGTCGACGCTTCATCGCCAACGGCGATTTGGAGTTGGACATGAGCGCTCGCGTCTCCGAGCTTGGCGAGGAAGCGAATTGCGTCGTAGCCGCGTGACTCCATGTCGTAGGGCATGGGATCGGGTGCGTTGTTCAATAGTGCGTAGGCGCCGCACCCATAGCTCGAAAATCCGGTGCATGTGATGTGAAGCGCCTGATTGGAAGTGTCGTCATCGCGTGCTTCCGTCGCGAAGGGTTCGCCGGGTCCTGGCGACATCGAACCACCTGGCGTCGGATCGACCCAAACAGCCCAAGGTCCGAAACGGCCATCGACAGGGTTAATGAACGCGGCGGGCGCAGAGAAGTCGTCCAGAACGGACGCCCCCTCCTCGACAGGCGTTCCACCGGTGCCTGGCATTTCGCCCCCGACGCCGGGACTGTCGCCATCTCCTGGGGATCCACCGGTGATGTCACCATCACCTGGTGTTCCGCCGTTGGCGTCGCCGTCACCGACGAGGACGTTGTCGCCGTCACCGAGGGGTGAATCGTCGTTCCCGACAGCTTCTTCCAGCAGACCGGAGTCGTAGATCGTGCATCCGCTGGTGAGTGTCGCAATGGTCAAAAGAAAGTGAAGTCGCATAAGCAGTCACTTTCAGTCTGACACCCGGAGAAGCGTGAGCAATCGAGGGTGATGTAGGTGCGAGTGCGAGTTGCTAGCGGCTTCCTTCGATCGCCCGACGAATGTGCGCGAGCTTCGCGCGGTCATTGAAAGTGAGCGCACCGGGCTCTCCATCAATTCCTAAGGCCGAAAAGATGTCGTTGAGACGAACCGGGACAGCTGCTTGAGAATGCCGTTCGTAGAGCGGGAGCACGACGTCGACCCCAACAGCTTGATCCATTGTTTCCGCCGTTTGGCGGATGGGCCAGTAGTGTTTGCTGTTGCCGCCAGCTTGAACGAGTCCGCGCAAGGCATCGCGCAGGCTCTTCTGGCCGTTGGTGGCTCGCCCAATTTCGACGTCGGCCAAGAACCAGAAGAGGGCTCCTCCCCAATAAGTTCGCGCCCAGGTGTGGGTCACATCGAGCCCGCGGTCTCGCGTTGTTGGTTGCCCTTCGGGGAGACGTGAGACGAATTCACTCCAGAGTTCATCGCGCGTGATCAAACCTGCTTGTGCGCGAGCGACTCCCTCGACGTAGGTGGCGATCCCTTCTGTGGCCCAATGGTGGCGACGGCTCGTTCCTGGGAACCCTACGTGGATCATCTCGTGCGTCGCGACCCACATACGACCAGACTCAGCCGGTACTCGCCCCGTGCTCATGCCCAAAATGACTGAGGCGCCACCGATGCCCATTTGGCTGCCATGGTAGTCGAACGGCGTCAGAAACACTGCCGTGTGTTCTGCGGGGAACTCGCCGTAGTAGCGCGCCACGGCTCCCGCGGATGCCTTGATCCATTGGAGATATTCGTCTTCGAGTGGTTGCTTGTTTTCCGAGAGAAGGAAGATGGAGAGTTCGCGCTGCCCAACTTCCAACTTCTCTTTCCTCATTGGTCCGAAAGCCGCGTAAGGACCGTGGTAGCGCGGCGGGAGATGAGTCTCGTACGTGTTCTTTTCTCCAGGAACTGGATCCGTCCCCGTGCCGAAGCTGAACGCACTCGGAGTGTGCACCACGAAGCGCTGGCGAAACTCTCCTTCAGGTCGTTCGGGGCGAAGGAGCCAAGTCGAGTGGGGTGCGACGATCGTGTCGCCGAAATAATCGACGACGCGGCGGCTGTCGATTTCGCGAGCTGCTCGATCCAGTTGGAAGGTATAGCTCACGGAACATCCGCGCCGCTTGCATTCTTCTTCTCCCGTGTCGCTCCAGTTGTACTTGAGCGCGGAGCCGTGCGGTTTGATTGTCAGATCAACGACAAAGGGAAGAGCCGGGCGATCGACCCCCCAGCCCGTGGTCGTGCCGCGCGGAAAGTCTGCGTGGACAACGAGGTTCTGCATCCCTTTCGTCAACTCCACTGCGTAGGAGAGAGTCGGAACGTCGTCGTTGACTCTCGGGGGCTCGAGAGGTCCGTTCTTGGAACAGGCGATCAGTCCGATCGAAAATCCGGCGCTGAGAATCGATCTGCTACGAACCCATCCACTCATCGTGCCTCTACTGATGTCACCGGTGAGCCTGAAGCGCCAGATCGCATCACGAAGTGCCTACATCGGCTTCGTTTCGATTTCGATGGGAATTCCTGGTTTTGGGGGTTTCGTCAACGACGCACCAAGCGGTACCTTGAGTACCGGGTATCCGCCACGGGACGGCGGCTCAGGAGGGCCCATGCATCACGGTGTCGAACTCACCGCAGTGATTCTCGCGAGCCTTGCGCTCTTCATTGGTGTGGCCACGCGCCAGATCTCGGCGTTCACGCGCATCCCTTACACGATCGCCATGCTCTTGCTCGGGATGGGGTGTGGCCTTTTGCTGCGCAAAGCTGAGTTGGCAGGTGGCGGAGGGATGTTCGTTCACGTGATGGAGCCCGTCACGCGAATGTCGCCAGATCTGATCATCTTCGTCTTCCTCCCAGCGCTTGTTTTCGAGAGCGCCTATTCGCTGGATGTTCACATCTTCAAAAACAACGTAGGAGCGGTCGTTCTTCTCGCGGTTCCGGCCCTTCTCATCGCGACCGTCGGTACAGCGGCGATGATGCTGCAGCTCGTCCCCGTCGATTGGGAGTGGGGGTGGCCAGCGGCACTCGTGTTCGGTGCCTTGATTTCTGCAACCGATCCCGTAGCGGTGGTGGCGATCCTCCGCGAGTTGGGAGTCAGCAAACGTCTCGGGATTTTGATCGAGGGGGAAAGCCTGCTCAACGATGGGACGGCGATCGTCGTCTTTGGCGTTTTGCTGGCTCTTCTCACGGGTGAACAAGCTGAGATCGCGGCGGGACCGGCGGTCCTCAGCTTCCTCAAGGTGGTGGCGGGAGGGCTCGGAGTGGGCTTCCTCGTGGCGTATCTCGGCTCTTTTTGGATCGAAAAGCTCTTCGCCGATCCTCTCGCCGAAATCACGCTGACGATCGTGATGGCGTACGCCGCCATGATCATTGCCGAAGCTTTCCTTCACGTTTCTGGCGTGATGGCTGTGGTCACCGTTGGTCTTTGGATGAGCGGCACGGGCCGCACGAAGATCAGCCCCGAGGTGTCTCACTTCCTTCATCGGTTTTGGGAGACCTTGGGCTACATCGCCAACACGTTGATCTTCTTCCTCGTTGGGATCGTGATTGCGCAAAAGCTTCACGAGGTCACGATGACGGATGTCGTGCTGATCTTGACGGCGTATGCCGGGATCATGGCGCTTCGCTTCCTTCTCGTTTACGGCTTCCGTCCGCTCGCGAACAAGTTGAGTGACGGGGTTTCGAACGCTGATTCGGCGGTCATGTCCTGGGGTGGTCTGCGTGGTGCCGTTTCGTTGGCGTTGGCGCTCATCGTATCTCAGGACCAGCGCATTCCGGAGGAATTGCGCACGCAAATCCTCCTGGTCACTGCTGGAGTCGTGTTGCTCACCATCGTCGTCAACGGGATGACCATTGGAAAGCTGTTGGCGGCTCTCGGTTTCGACAAGCCGCAGTTGAGCGCTCAGGTGCAGAACCTCTCGGCGCGAGCTCATGTCCTCGATCGTGTGTCGGAAGAGCTACGTGAGGTGAGTCAATCACCTGATTTGCGTACGTGTCAATGGAACGAAGTCCTCTCCGACTTGGATGAGCGCCGTGACGGAGTTCACACGAAGCTCAAGGACGTGACGGGTGAGTTGGCGCGAGCAAGTGATGTGGAACGCAAGACAGCGACTTGGCGCCGAGTTCTCGCTCTCGAAAAACAGGCCTATTGGGATGGCCTCGGCGAAGGAACCTTGAGCGCGCAGGCAGCTCGGGTGGTGGTGCGCGAGGTAAGCCGGCAGCTCGATCGCATCGGGCGAGGAGATTTCACGGCTCCGGAGTCGCGAACACCTGAAAATACTCGATCCCCGAGCCTCATGACCCGGCTCCTCGGTGGCCAAAACGCGCATTTCGACACCTTGGCGTTGCTCTACGACGTCTCACGAGCTGAAGACCGAGCCGCGCGCAGTGTGTTGGAGCATCTGCATCGATTCGATAGCGGCGACCAGCAATTGCTCGACGAGATTAAGGAGATCTACACTTCCTATAGGAACGCTGCCCGTGAGCGCGTGGAGGATCTTCGGACCAATCTTCCGGAGGTCGCGTCAGCGATTGAGACTCGCTTGGCTCGACGAATTGAGCTGAACATCGAACGAGAAGCTGTCGAGGAGTTGGAGCATTCGGGTCTGGTGAGCGAGGCTGACGCACACCACGAGTTAGAAGACGTTCAGGCGCGCATGGCGCGTTTGAAGCAATCGGCCACTCGCACCGCCATCCCCGAGACGGCGGACTTGGTGGCGAACACTCCGCTCTTCTCGGGCCTTGAGGACGAAGCGATTCAGCGACTCACGGACATCACCGATGAAGTCGTCGTCCCTCGCGGTGATGTTCTCTTTCGCGAAGGCGACCAAGGAGATTCCTTGTATGTGGTGGCTCGTGGTGCCATCCAGGTGCAAAAGAACATCGATGGCAAAGAGATCACCCTCGATGTTCTAGGTGGTGGTGCCATCATCGGAGAGATGGCTCTGCTCACCGGTGAAGTGAGGACGGCGACTTGCGTTGCCCGAACGAGCGTTACGCTCGGGCTCATTCGTCGCGACGATTTCGAAGGTCTGATGAAGACTTTTCCCACATTGTCGGAGCGCGTTTGGGATGAAGTCGCCTGGCGTCGTTTCGACAACGCTCTACGAGTTCATGAAACGACGATGCACCTCAAGCGTTCAGCGCGTCGGAGTTGGTACGAAAGGTCCGAACGCAAACATGGGGAGAGCGAGTCCCGTGGTTTGGCGACCACGAGCAAAGAGCTGTTCATCGCGGTGGGTTCGGCAACAGTGAACGGAACGACCCACGATGCGCCTGCATTGGTTAAAATACCGGCTGGTGCGGAGTATGCGCTGTCTGCCGGAACGTTTTCAGTGGATCTTGGTGAGGTTCCAGTGGAGGCCGCCAGCCCGCAAGTGACAGCGCACGCATCGCTCATGCAGCAGCAACCCGCGGAATAGGCTCGCACTACCCAGGCTTCGAGGTGGTGAATCGGTTCACCACCTCGCCTCAGAGTTAGTTCAGGATGACGAGCATCACGAGACCGAGCATCATGACACCGGTCGTGAGCATCGCGCCGAGCATCATCATCTGCGCATGAGCCATCGCTCGCTGCCTGTCGCGCTCGATGCGCGCGACGATGCGATTCTTGGTTACCGGGACCGGCACCCGTTCTCTCAATTGAATCACGACACCCATACTTTCAATATGAGGTCTCGGTGAGCGAGAGACAAGGTGTGGGATGTTCTTCTGTTGTCACTGAAGAGCGGGCGATGGTTTTGTGATGACACCGATTTCGCTGCGGTGTTGACTGCTGTCTGGCGTCGTGCGCGAGTCGCGCGTTTACGGAGCGGCTCGCTGGAACTTCCTTGGTCGTTAGCGAATTGTGCGCTGAGCACTTCATTCGGCTCTTCTTATTTCGACCGTTTTCGTTCTTGCTGCTTCTATTTCAGCTGCTTCTTTTCAAAGAAACGAGCGATACGCGTCAGTTGTTCGGCTTGTTCCTGCCGGGCGAAAACAGCCGCAACGGAAGAGGTGCCGGAGGAATACGTGGGATCGACGAAAACCTTTTCTTGCTCCAGGCGAGTGACGAAATCGCGACGGCGCTCTTCTGGGATTTCCACGTCGAGGACGATTCTGCGGAGTCCTTCCCGTTCGGCGAATAGAACCGGCGTGTAGTGACACTGGCATCGAGAAGCGATCTCCCCGGCGATGGAAGCGAGTCCCACGACGACCCCGATACTCACGACGTAGATGCCGCCTGTTTGCAGCCATTCGTGTTTCTTTTTGGGTGCCTCAATCATGGGACGAGTCTAGAGCTTGGTTACGTTGCGGTTGAAGGGCGAGTTTCAGATGTCTCAGAAGTGAGCTGAGGAGGCGAGCGTCAAACCGGTGGGAGTTGGGATCATCTGAGCTTGGAGGGCGATCGATGATGAAACTCTGCGTGGAAGCAAGAAGGCGAGAAGGCTTCCGGCGACGAGACCTGTCGATGCGGAGGCCAAGTCACGCGGCGATGGAGTGACGTCGACACCGTGGAGCGCCGGAGTCAGCCAGCCAAAACCGATCCCCATCAGAGAGCCGACGAACACGTCAGTCGGATAGTGCTTTCCGGCTCGAACGCGTGCATGAGCCGTAAAGCTGGCAAGCGCAAAGGACGCGGCCCAGTGCGCGCTTCTCAACCCGGAGTCGTTCTCCACTGCAGAGAAAAGCAAGCTGCTACTTGTCACGGAAGTGAATGCGAGTGCGCTGTGTCCGGAATAGAAGGAATAGTTGTCATCGGCCTGACCGGTTCGACCGTTCTTTTGGTGCGTGTACGGTCGAGCCCGTAGGACCAATTGTTTGGTGACCGTGTTGACGAGGAGTGAACTCGTCATTGCCTGACCGTGGATGAGGAGACTGTTTTGGTACGAGGCTCCTTTCCGACCGAAGTAAAGGCTGCCTGCGGGTAGTCCGACTGCGGTGAGGACGGTCACGTCGCTGACACGCGAGCTGAATGGAGACAGGTTCTCTTCGGTGCCTTTTTCGAAGGCCGGGGCACGGCGAAGTCGAGGGGCCGAGATGGCTTCGGCGTCCGTGAGAGCCGCCAGGGAACCCAGCGTCATCACCGAAAGAAGTGTGATCTGCGTGCCATACCAGCTTTCCGACTGCTCTTCAGTCAGGTCAAATTGTGCATGAGCATGTGGAGCCGTGGCGAAGAGGGCCATGGCAAGAAATAGCGAGAAAGTCGCACGAACCATCGGAATGCGCTCGGATCTGAACAGACTGAGTGAAGAGAAGAAAGAGTCCACTGTATCCTACAGCTGTGCAACTCTGGTGGATTCGGTGGCTCTCTGAGAAGGATTCAGGCTGGCACGCTTCGTGTATCTGCCTTCGGAAGAAGGTACATTGTCTGCGGATGATGGGTAGGCGGGCAGCTAGACGTGCGTACGCCGAAAAGCAGGATCCCTCTGGAGGAACATATGAAGATCTTTTCGAACTCACTTTTCTTAGGGCTCGCCGTTGCGGGCATCAGCCTTGTCGCATCACCGGCCCAAGCCGGGATTGAAGATTGCGGCAACATTCATGTGGAGGCTGAAGCCGAATGTGCGGTGGAGGTTCAAGGCGGCTGTGAAGCTCAATGCACGCCCGTTTCGTTTAACGCTGCGTGCGCTGGAGAACTCCAAGCTTCGTGCGCGGGGGAATGTAACGCCGAGTTAGAAGTCGAGTGCACCTCGAGCTGTCAGGGTTCCTGTGAAGCCGAGTGTGAGCTGGATCCAGGTGGCTTTGATTGCGAAGCCAGTTGTAACGCGAGTTGCCAGGGAGAGTGTTCCGCCGAGTGTGAAGCGTCTGACGATCGCGCGGAATGTGAGGCCTCCTGTGAGGCGACGTGCTCGGCTGACTGTAGCGCGAGTTGCGAGGTCGTGGCGCCGGAAGCTGACTGCGTCGCCCAATGTGAAGGTTGCTGTTCGGGTGAGTGTACGGCTCGCGCAAACTTCGGTTGCCAGATCGATTGCCAGGCGGAGGGGTACGTCGACTGCAAGGCGGAGCTAGAAGGTGGCTGCCAGCTGGAATGCGAGTCGCCAGAAGGTGCGCTTTTCTGTGACGGACAATACGTCGATCACGGGGGTAACCTGGCATCCTGCACCGCAGCGCTTCGTGCAGCCGTGGACATTGAGGTCGATTCAAGCGCATCGGGGAGCAGCTCTGCCGAATGCGGAGACGGTGGCTGTGAGGCGGAAGCCGAAGGAGAGGCATCTGCCAGCGCTTCGTGCTCGATGCTGCCAGTCGGCCTCGCTTCTCCAGCGGGAGGTGGCCTGGTGAGTCTTTTGGGGCTCGGGGCCGCATGGGTGGCGCGGCGGCGTCGCCACTAAGCCGAATCGGCATAGGGGTCCCCAGTAATTGACTGGGGCTCCCCTGCCACACCACCCGGCATGCGGGTCCGCACCGGGCG
>WURV02146901.1:0-18216 GCA_011762755.2 Epimenia babai | reverse complement strand
CAAATGTGACATAATAAGCCAACAACAACAAAGAAACCAAAAAACTAACTAACATATGAAATATAACTATATACATAACAAAAAAATGATTATTCACCCAGACAGCATTTTCCTGAGTGCGAGAACTCTCATATAGAACTATAAATCGGAGGGGTATTGCAGAATGGCACAAAGGTCATTCACAGCCCGCGCTATATAGATAGCCCTGGAAGTAAGAAATATCATGACATGAACCGGAATATTGTAACAACTAAAACATGTCAGCATGGTTGGTAAGGAATTAGGACATCGAATATTCGCCGTAAAATCGGGATTATTCTATTAAAAGCGCGGTATTAACAGCTACGCGCTCTCTGCTGAAGATATCTCTATTTCATTGCGCGTTGTCGCATAAATTCGCAGCAGTATACTTCTCATTTTCGCCTAGATCGATCTATGTCACAGTCTGTAATTGCGCCGAGCCTCGTGGCACAGCGACATTCCCCGGGACACGTGACCTATGGTGAAATTTTCGGAAATCAATGCAAATTTCACTCATTCAGCAAAGTAACATTGTCTCTAACATCATATAGTAATTATCTTACCTAACACATCGTCACTAAAATTCCCTATTTGACCTATTTGACTATCTCAACATACTGTCTGTGACGTTTCCACTTTATAATTGGTGACCCAAACACGTTAATTATAGCAATTTACAGTAATTATCTTGTGTACTAAACTCGTAAGATAATAATGCTCCTATTTGACATCTTATGTATGTGAATATTATTGTATATTGTATCATAGTTTAGACTAGTTATATAAAGGCAAAGAGGAGGTTTAAGTGCTACTTTATAATGAACAATTCCACGACAAATCTTTCTCAATATTCAAGCACGAAAATCTTGCTCATTTCCTTTTGCGGAAGGCGCGGGAAAAAATCCCTGGTTTATGCTGGTGTGAACTCGCAACCTCCCGCATGAAAGGCAGCGCTTCGAACCACTACACCCACTGGCGCCATATAGTTCTTGTGCATATGTTGTGGACGTCAGACCGTGTAATATTTAATAGTACTAAATGACAGCCACATTACATAAATAATTAAAAAGTGGAAACTGGATCCAATTTGCAAATTGAAAATTTAAAGCTTTATTATTGTATACATAAATGTTTTTTATTATAACGACATCAAATTGATCACGATGGAAATAAATCACGCTTATGATTGGTGCTGATTTAATATTATCAAAGCACTTTAAAAAATTGGGTTAAACTATAATCAGACTTGCCTTACATAAGGTTTCACAATTGTTTGAGTAAAGGGTGAATTGTACGACCTACTGTTAAATAACGAAAAAAAAATAAAATAAGAATTTTGAAGGAATTTACGTTAGCATTAACGGGTGCGTTGTTATATCTTCACGTTTTTTCGCGTAAAATTTAATCATTCAGTGCATACATAACCCCACTTGCTTGTTGAGAGCGTGAAAATGCCAAATGCGCAGACTCGCGATTGTTTCAGCAATATTCGCCGTGGGAATTGCCGCGGACTGTATTGACAAGACACGTGTGGCATATAGTCAACGAGACACGGTTAGAAGCAGGGAGTGTGTAATTATTGTAATTCTCCTCGCGAAAAGCGATCGATTCCACGGGACAGACAGATGCGCTAAGAGCATCAGACGTCACGTATCCGGTTACGTTTCGGCTCAAAAATAAACGCATTTAATCAGACTAACCGTGTATTTTATGAGAAGACCTAAGAAACAAATTGTGTTTTCTTTATTAGGAGATTTTCGAACCTCGGAATATCTGTAGAAACTGCCAAGTCGTCTCCGTAAATTGGGATTTTCATGTCGATCCACGGTGCGCACACTGGAAATTTGTTTATAGACTAAACAAGTGGAGATGGGGGCGTTGCCACTTGTTTAGAAGTGTCGGATTCTCTCTCACAATATAAATATAATTTGTAAATACTATCTATGTTACGATGTTAAAATACCAATATAGAGATACTTTCAAAGTACTAAAAAATTTGGTTTGATATCCCGAAAAGAAATGAAATTTTATTGATTTATAGTGCCCTTTTAACACATGGCTATAAAAGACACAAATTTATAGTTATTATAATTAACTAGTTCAAAATCGAACTCGGTATACTATGAATAAATCGAAAGTAAAAAGGCATATACAGTAAGATCACATATAGAGAAAATATAACTGAAATATTACAGCACAGATCGTATTATTTGCAGTGTCAGACATATAAAAAAAACGCTTTCAAACTAGGTTAAATACCACACAAAAAACATAAAATATAAGGGATCACTTAAAGACGGTGGTCTATCAATTCGACGGAAAACTTGAGCAAAGAAAACTTGATGACGTTACGAATGGAGTCTAGGACTCTTTCTCGACGCATTTGTAAGATATGATTGAAGAATGCGCCGCGCATTTTTAATGAGTAAATATTATACACATGCATATGGCAAAACGATTCTAGAATATTCGAAATACTTAAAATTAAGCGCATGCATGTGGGAAACCGATAAAAACTGTTAAAAGGCATGGGCATATAGCAAAGTTTTAAGTTAAGTTTTGAGCATGTAAGAGTTCCGTATATCTGGTGGTAATGAGTTAAAAAGCATTTTCTTGATCGCCAGTAGATCGCTGATATCGAAAAAAGTGCCGTTAATTTGGGAATTTTCATTTATCTACCCAATTATAATTCTAGCTAAAAATGTCATAACATGTATTCCGGATGTTGGATTGTTGGATCGTCAGTTGGTAGAGCGCGGGCCTAAAAACCAGAAAGTGGAGAAGTTTCGCATCTCTGACAATAGGAATTGCGTTTTTCGTTGCATCCTGGCTGAAGGTAGGCCTACTTTATCCCAGTTACCCCGGTCACTTGGCCATAGTAGGCATCGGTGAAATTAATTTGTAGCAGCACGCATTCATACACTGATAGCCGTATACAGAGTTCGCTAAAGCTGCGATCGTTGATGATTATTTGCAAAGAGATGACGATATAGCGAAGGAGTCAGCACATAGAGGCCATCCAGAGACCATGCGAATATAGCAACGACAAAGCGGAAGAGAGAAAGTAGACTCTCATTGGCAGTCGTTTCGAAGGTGCTTTTGGTCGAATAACGCCATATTTATATTATAACCATGCTACTGGGAAATGTTGTGACTCATAAAATGTTTTTGTTCGATTCCAGACTTGAGAGTATGGGAATTTTAGGAATATCCGGAGATTACCCCATGAAGGTTTTTATGTATTTCCCGAGATTAGTCCATAAATGGCGAATGCTTTCTTTTCTAGGTATTTACGAAAATTAGCTTAGGACCGCGACTATTTCCTATAGCTCAGCCTAGTGTACCACGTGGATTTTCGTCATATGGTGCGGACATAAAATGTCTTGAATCCATAACCTCTGGCAATTTCGAGTCCCCTATCGATATTGATAGAGCACGACATTGCATTGCAGTCGATTATGCGCCTCAATCAGCAATCAATCAGAGATCTCGTGACACAAATGACAATAAACGCCAATGGACGTCATAAATAGCCAACAGAATGAGGGAAAGAACAGATGCTTTAAAATGAAGCAAAATCTATTTTGAATTCAATGCACTTACCAGCCTAGCTGTTTACAGTACTTTACATCGATAAAATCTCACTAGCCTATACCCATAATTTTATCTAGTATTAAATCTACTTCATGAAGCCATTATCGGAAATCGTTAGCTTTCATAATTCAAGTAGAACACAGCAAAGCGATAGCATTACCTAAAGAGTGGCCATAAATACGTTGCTCGCGTCAGTATTCGATTTCAAGAAATAGATCTAGCCAAGCGCAACATGACTGAGCAGTCTGTGCCAATTCATAGCTAGTTGTACAGATATATATAAATGTTTGCTAGATCCCCAGAGATTAATCAACTCAGAAGACGATGTAATAACCAGTTTACTTCGACCCAGTGAAAGGCCTGCATCCCTCGGCGGTTGCCGTGAATAAAAATGCAGACCAGAGAGCCCGTGCACGGACGTGATGTGTTGTCACATTCGTGTTCCGTGCATCGTTCCATTAAGGTTCCTGTGAAGCTATGCGAGCGTATCGTATACCACTATACCGGGGCTGTCTCAATAGATTATTCCATGGGCCGGATTGGCAACTGTTGAGTTTTCCGAGGGCCGCAATGTTATTTCAAACAACAGTCATTTCATAATAAAACACGTGTTTTTTCCACTGATTAAAGTGCCCGCGGGCCACTCGTTGGCTAGCGTTGCACTCTACCATATGCTGCGACGCAGGCAGCGAGTTGTTGTCTTTTCTTGGTATTTGCTGACATGTATCTTCGAATCTATAATCTTTAACCATCTTTAACCACTCACAGGGATGATATTAACGCACATACCTTATATTTTTGCCCCGCAGGCACATACCTTGTTATTTAATAGCTCAGCTGACGAAGACACTTTACATGAGTCAAACTATGAATAGCTTAATCCCGCAGCGCAAAGCTTGATCTAGTAATCGAAACCAGCGCCAACTCATTACGTATGTTCATCGCTTTGTGGCGCTAATATTCTAACCGCACTTACTTACATCCATAAACATTCATTGTAAACCGCATTTGAGAACCTTTCTTGACTAATTCAAGTGGTCTTATCGTGTTGTATTTTACCTTTGCGTCACATAATTATAATCATCGCTGCTTTAAAAGGAATGGCCTAAGTAACATTATATCGCATGAACTGAAATTATACTCATTCAATTCATATAAAATATCTAGTCGTCTGTCACCACGGCAACACGCTATTATGACCTGAAGGGGTAGTCTAATAACGATCATGACTCCCAAGGCTCGCCTCGACTCTAATTCTAGTACCGAGCGCTCACGGCTAGTATCGTAATGTCTACAATTATGACATAGGATCCGTTCGTATCGGGAAAAGACACGATATCCCACGTGCTTGATTGAGCACGATGTAATTACGTATGGGCGGTATGGCCTTCTTCCTTCTGACATCATCGACACCGGCTGCTGACGACGGCGTGATGACTAATGATTAGTGACGAATAATGTCTATCCACTTTATGAAATCTCGAGACGTTGGAAGGGGCGATTATGAATAATACTCTTGTAATGCATCTCCATCCTTCTCCTCTTGGTGATCAGCTTCGTCAGCATAACGTTCACTTTTATGCTGACGATTGCCAGATTTATATCCCCTTTTACCTCGCTGCTGATGCCCGGCTGTCAGTGACTGTCTGTCTAATTCTTTACGAGATGTTAAAGTGTGGATGTCGCGAAATCTGTTAAGGTTCAATGCACTCTTAGGTCTGCCTCTCTTTCTGCTGCAGAAAGAGGTACGAAGACGTGCGGCCTGGTTATTACCCGTAACCGTTCTGTTAAATTTGCTGGTCCTGTTATGTGGAATTCGCTTCCATTAGGAATTAGAAGCACAGTCTCCATCAATACGTTAGAATCTAAATTGAAAACATATCTGTTCACTTCATGTTATATTTAGGCGTCTCTTACATTTCTCTTTTTTCTCTGAAGCGCCCTGTGAGCATGCGAATGTGGGGTATACAACTCCCCTATATAGTAATTTTTATTCAAGCACCTGGTCGTCCTGTTCTGTAACTGTAACCCATATTTTGTCGTCTTCGCTCCACGGGTCTTGGTGGCACAGGAAGCAGGTCAGGTGCTCAGTCAATTCTCGCTTCCGATAGAGGTTGCAAAGTTAAATCATTATCGACACTAGGATCGCGATCCCGAATAAAACAATTAAACATATATATATGTGTGTGTGTGTGTGTGAGAGAGAGAGAGAGAGGGGGGGGAGTGAGAGACGCCCACAGACAGAAAAAGAGGGAGTGACCAACGACGATAGATAACAGTAGATACATACGTACAAATGGAAAGAAAAGTGATCGCCCTCATTCGTCGTATCGATGTAGTGTGTCTTAGTTTTTAAAAACCAGATGATTGAATGATCGGGGATTTATTGGTTGATTGATTAATTGGTTGATAGATTTATTGAGTAATTAATTGATGGATTAATTGATTGATTGCTTGATTGATTGGTTCATTGATTGATTGATTGGATTATTGATTGATTGATTGATTGATTGATTGGTTCATTGATTGATTCATTGATTGGATTATTGATTGATTGGTTCATTGATCAATTGATTGATTGATTGGTTCATTGATTAATTGATTGATTGGTTCATTGATTGATTGGTTCATTGATTAATTGATTGATTGATTGGTTCATTGATTGATTGATTGATTGATTGATTGATTGATTGACTGCGTCTAGCACACTAATGGCTATCATTCGTTGTAACATCCTGATAAAGTTATAACCATTTTCCCGTAGAATATTGATTGACGATAAATATTTTTTTATTAATAAGAGTCAAGTATCGGTCGTGACCCCCGTATAATACTATCCTAAGGACAATGGTGAGACTAGTAAAGAACCGTTATAACACTCGACCGCCTTATGCACATGCCTCATACCTCCTTGTACACTCTACCACCCTGTACACCGTACTTGGTTATACACTGTATCGTTTCGCACACTCTACTCTATCATACACTGTGACAACTGATACACCGCACCGCCTTATGCACTGTACCTTTCATCCGCTCTACCTAATCTTGCACTGTTCTACCTCTTACACTGTTACTGCTTATACACTGTACCGCTGTATTCCATGTACCTCCTCATAAAATGTAGCCTCGTATTCACTGTTCCCCTGATAAAGTTTGTACTCCTTATACACTGTATCCACCATAGCCATATCCATGTACCCCGCTGCAGTGTACCCCTCATAGACTATACTCCATCATACCCTGTAACCCCCATATACCGTACCCCATTGTATACGGTACCCTTCGGTGACTGCACGCTTTATACACTGTAACCACCATACACTGTGCCCCATTATACGCCGGGCCACTTATACACTGCACACCATTATAATTATACTGTAGCCATCATTATTACGAGTGTGGAAAGATGTATAAAATTGTGAGTGAATGAAGGAATAAGCGAATGAATGAGTAAATGAAGGAATGAGTGGATGAATGAATGAATAAATGAGTGGATTAATAAAGTAGTGAATGAGTGGATGGATGAATGAATGAATGAATGAATAAGTGGATTAATAAATGAGTGAATGAGTGGGTGGATGAATGAATGAATAAATGAGAGGATTAATAAATGAGTGGATGAATGAATGAATAAATGAGTGGATGAATGTATGAGTGAATGAGTAAAAACCATTATATCACTTTGTACAAGTCGGTTTGTGCAGTTCAATTAATAGAATAATACATTCAACTTTCTTGTTTAGAAAAGTATAAGTTGTTCTATGAACATCGTCGATGGTAAGTTGGGGTCGTCTTATAACCGTCCAGTGTTCACATCGAAATACGATGAATAAAATAATAATTCATTTTCTAGAGCGTGTCTTGATACAAATAAATACGACAGAAGACACGGATGGATGATGGTAAATATTGTAGGTGAAGGAACTGCAGTGTCGTCCGCTTCCGGTAATATTCTATTTTCAGCATCTAGCATATAATGCTTAATAAATACTTAATTCCAGATCTTCGAATCTCGTTAGCGCGGCCTTTAGATATCCACGCATCGGGCTTCGCGTTAGATCTATTCCTCACATCTGCAGCCGACCAGCTTGTATTATCATTACCGGCGGATACGCGGGCATGATGGATGACCTGCCAATAACGGCAGTCAGTAACGATGTTGACAGAAATTCTGCATTACTGAACCAGTCGCTGACTCTATACATACACAGTACAGCGTTGCGGCCTTTCAAATGTACTCTATCATCGATATGAAAAAATACATGCACTTAGCAACGTGACGCGGTCTGTTACTTTGTCTCGCGCTACTCCACTATCTCGCCATGTTTTATGTATTTAATTATAGACTGACCCCGAAGGAATCGTTCTCTAAGCCATTCCTGGCCGTCCACAAAGCTAGCCTAAGAATGTGGTTAACACAATAAATCGATTAACATCACTTATAAGTGGTGCGGGAAATCACATAATGCTGAAAACCCACAGAAGCTGGGCAGACAATTGACCTTCGTCCATTCATACCACCAGTTCCAGATTCCTACAAGTAGCCGACATATGTCGTCGCACACTGCATTAAGTATGTGATACTGGATGAGTACTCACCATAAGATGACAAAATAGCGCCGTAGAGACCATCCAGGGAGTATCTGAAAGACAGTCGCGTCAGAGCGAAGACGTCCTTGCAAAACCAAACTGCAGGGGCTACCCAGACACCATGGCCGGACGACGTTTTAGGCCACTCATTTCAGAAAAGCGACAGGCACAAATATCTACGGTCTAGCTATGTAAAAGTTAGCCCATCGATACTAGCCCCAACCATTTGCACACACGCACGCAATGCTGTAATCAAATGAAAGCGAAGACTCTGTAAATGAGGTACAGCTCGCAGTCTTCATAACGATAAAAAATAGTTCTGTTTTCGTCAACCTATAGAACTCAGAGGACTCAGTGACATGAACCATTTCATGATTTTAATTTTTGCACAATCGTGCTACTGGAATTATTATTATCACTAACGCCAAGGTGAACGACTAACATGCCAATATTATAATCAATGAATCATTATCCAGATGCTGTTAGATCGTACTACCACCATTAATAAGTGCGTTTTATGATTAAGGAATAGATTTTTTCTGTGCATGTCTCTAATTATTCAGTTACTATATGAGTTCACTGTGATATATTGCATTATGCTACCATAACATTGAGATGTGGTTGTGTTATTAAATCATACACCAACTCACAAACAATGCTGACGAATGGAGTTACAAACACTGATAGACGACGTTGTTACTAAATGGTGGAGCAAAAGCCCTCCCCTCGCAATGTTGCGATGAGAAAATGGATTAAAGGCCCCTGAATTCCCAGAATAGGAAACACTTCAGCTGTATTGTTCCCGTGGTGCAGTCGAATAATAGACCCGGAATCCGCGTGGAGGGTCTACAGTGTCAGCATAGTCTATTTGATGTTTGTATAGTCAATGGACGTCGGCTTGCTATTACTTTCCAATGATTCATGGAGGTCTGATGTTTGAAGATTGTTTAATGGCCGTAAATCTGCTGTTAGTTTTCAATATGTCGTGAAGGTCTGCTGTTTGAAGATTGTTAATGGCCGTAAATCTGCTGATAGTTTTCAATATGTCGTGAAGGTCTGCTGTTTGACGATTGTTAATGGCCGTAAATCTGCTGATAGTTTTCAATATGTCGTGAAGGTCTGCTGTTTTAAGATTGTTAATGGCCGTAAATCTGCTGTTAGTTTACAATGTGTCGTGGAGGTCTGCTGTTTGACGATTGTTAATGGCCGTAAATCCACTGTTAGTCTTCAATGTGTCATAGAGGTTTGCTGATTAAGATTGTTAATGGCCGTAGGTCTGCTGTTAGTTCTCAATTTGTCGTGGATCTCTGCTGATTGAAAAGAAATAGATAATGGGCGTAGATCTGTTGTTAGTATTAAACCGGACATAAATGTATTCTATTATCAGGTGCATAATCATTTGTAAAGTATTCACAAATACGCAAATAAGATAGGATTTCACAGCAACGCATGTTTGCGAACAAGTGGTAAGCAAATAACCCCATCTGCGGGGATGTCGGCGTCTCGAGCGATCCATCATAACCCTATCACACGGCCTGGGAGCGCGGGACTGGTTCAATCAGGGAGATAGCGCATCCCCAGCACCGTCCGTACGACGTGGGTCACAGAGCTATTATACGCGGGTCATCGTCGTCTCCGTAGATCATGATTACAGCAGTGATATTACTAATAGCGTAGCACTCCTTGATAGTTGGAACTTGAGCGAATAAAGGTCGGTTTCGCTCGATAGATAGTGAGCGGCGGTTTTTCGGAGCGATCTTTCGCGCAACGGCGCGTCTACGTTTTGTAATTATCGACGTCGTACATGATGAGATTGATGTCGAATTTTATCGCTTGCAGACATAAGATAGATAATGGAGCGAATGATTAATTACACCAGAATCCGTAATGCGACAATGCCGATTCGCTTGTTGTGATTTCGGTTTGGGTATAAGGTCTGCTAATGTTACTATAACGCCTCTGATTTACCATGCGGTCGTTGTTCATATTATAATAACTTTTACAGGCGCTTCTAACTATGTTTCGACAAAAACGAGAATATTGTGGTACGTGGAAGAATTTTTAAGACACTTTAGCTTGAAGAAATATTTTCACAACACCTCACACCATGAACTCGACAATGGCGATTCACCCACCCACCAAACGACCGCAAGAAAGCAAGAAAACGGATGGACACCTCCAGTAGGACGCAATCACCAACTCGACCTATCCATCTCCTTTTCTTCAACCGCGTCTGCGGCGAAATCATAGACAGCAAACCTCACCGAAAATAGGACTTTAATACCACCACAAGACCCTGAAGAGCAATCACAATATCACCAGCAAGCAAGCAGATAAGGGCAGTGCCATCGTGGACACTGAGGATTACACTAAAAAAGCACACCGTCAACTCACCTACACCGACTTCCACACACAACTGGACTCGGACCCAACGGAAACACCCAAACTACTCAGCAAGCTCGATGGATCACTCCCCAACCAACTATGATACGAAATTGAAACCAAGATCTACACAGACCCCAAACCTGGCACATTTTATCTTCTTTCCAAAAAGTCACGAGACAGATAACCTTAATCAAACTATAGTTTCGGCTACAGGAACCGTCACTGAACAAACATCAGGATACGTCGACGAAGCACTACAACCACTGAACCAGAACATGCCCAGCTTCATACAGGACGCTAAACATCTTCTTAACATAGTAGTGTAGCAGTAACACGCAAGCAGTAGTCGCCTGAGAATCAGGAGGGAATCTATAGATGTAACTATTGAGACTGATGTAAGCTAATAAGCTCATAAGCTAATAGTTTAACACGGAAATTTAGCAAAATTAAAGGTACATTTGGTTTATTTTCCTATTATTACACATAAAAAGTACAATGATCAGCCATATTTACTCCTGATAACCATTTAAATTTTGAATAGTCAGCTTACCATACATAGGCAGTGCAGTAATCATACTTGACAGGCAAGTTATTCTTATGTAATTTTACAATAACCCAATCCACGACAGATCTCTCGATATATATTCTCATTTTCTCTTTCGGAACGTGACCGGAGCGTCCTTAGTTTGTGCGTATTCGAACACACAACCGCTCGCAAGGAAGGCGGGCTACTAAACTCTGCACCACTGGCCGAGTCAGAATTAGCCATTTTCCCCAACGCTAGAATAGGCTTTAGAGTTTTTCTGGGCGTGAATATAGCAATACGACAGGATGAACCCTTTCTCAAGGTCATGATTGGCCCTTAAAAATACTACGTTATGTATGTTAAGGTCAAGACTGGGAACGGGTTGGCCTCATTTATTAACTTGGAAAAACGTGGTGACAAACCAAGAATTCTGGTCAGTCAGTTCCGCCTGTCCACGCAAGCAACTGGTTCCAAAGGCCCATGTCTGCCACCCCACTGAATCTCTGATATGTCCTGATTAGTTACAATGAGATGACGAAATAGCGGGGAGGTAGGCGTCAGTGAAACTGTACAGAGTGCATCCGCAATACGACAACGTCAGGAGAAAGAAGCACCTTCGTTCCCAGACTCAAACAGCTGTCCAAACCGCCATGCGCAAAAGGCCTCGAAGGAACTCGAAAAAGACCTCACGCAGTACACTGGATACAGCGACGATATAACTAGAAGACTGGATTAAATCCCAACGAGCTAACCACTACGATACTTGGTCAAATTATCAGTCATAATTACATATATTTTATGTTTCATTAGCATTATTAATTACGGTGCGGTTGTATTTTTTTATTACGACACTCGCTGGCATGCGCAGCTACGTACGGGAATATAGGGTAACCACAATAATGCAATTAATCACACTGTATGTATCCATACATAAATATATGCGGTACGTTAATCATGATAATGTCGCGGTTTTTTACTTTGTATCTCCATGCGTGTCTATATCCGAGTCTGCCGACCGGAATTAGCTGATTAAATAGAATTAATAATCTAATATGTAACCACAACACGGACAACCGGAACAGTGATCTATGCGCCGCAGACGACCCCGTACAGAGGAAGAGAACCGCTATTATCACGTGAATAATATGAAACGTTCCTTCTTGCCACAACACGTCCGGGAACACAGAAAACGCATTCAACACATCTCATCGCGTAATTTACAACTAAACCCAACATGTTGAAATTTTTATTGTATGTATTATGTTACATATCCATGACTATTTTTATTAATATATATATTTTTTACTTTGATCATACAATATACACACTACAGTTATAGAAGTAACAGCCCTTCCCGGGCGCCTTTTAATGGCGCATGCCGCAGGCCGACGGAGTCGTTACTACATATTAGCTATATTCAAGATGACCAAGATGTGCTCGCTTGATATAACTATTATTATATCTTTATTATGTCCACATCTTTATTCAGTCCTCATAACGATAGCTGACTCATTTATGTAAATTTAGCCGAATCCTTTGATAATTTTATATTTTTGTTATTCGGTAGGCGACACATTTATTCTATCTTTCTAACAACATGTGGATGACGGTTGTAATGCTGAGGAATATTTTGCTCATGGAGAGTGTTTTAACAACTAAGCTAATAAGTACGCTTTAATCAAATAAATTCCTTCTCCATTTCAATTTAGTCTATTGTATAGTCGTATTCCACGATTTATCGGTTTCAAGCTGTTTTGTTCTTCCGCATCAATTTTTGTGTGCATTTGTGATTTGCTGATATGCGCAAAGATCATATAATCATATCTATCTAAACCTTACTGCGATTGTTAGTATTAATTATTGTTGTTGGTATTATAATTCTGTACCATTCTATATTGTAAACTGATTGACTCGAATTGCCTACTAAAGTTATCCCTTCTTCGAGGACTAGTCTGGGACCGCATTAATCAATAAGCAAGATAGCGTTCACTCGCATCTCTCGTGTATTGCGGGCACTTGACGACATTTTTCGAAAGCATCTTGAGTGACAGCAATTCCGCGCGCGTTTACGAGTGGTTGGTGCAAACTCTTGTAAATCAACGGTCAACGAAGGTAATTTCCTTCAGAAGGCCTCTCGGCTATAGCCGACTTGTGTCTAAGTGCCGGTCAATTCATTTCCCAGTTCATTTACACATGGCTTTTATATTTATTTATAGTTTTAGTGTTTTATGTACAAACTAATACAGGACGTTAATTGGGGGGACTTCCTATTAGATGAAATCCCTCAGGTCCACCGTCACTTCAACACCTCCATCCGTCCCCTTAGGTCTCCATGCTATTTTTTATTTTCGGGCTGAAATCTCCATCGATCTAATCTTGGCCCCTTAGGTCCCTGCGGTACATCAAAGACTCCTGTGTTGTGATTGAGGTGCTATTTTTTCCTATTATCTACTAGCTACAAGTTTAGTGGTTGATCCCTGAGACTATGAGCTGAAACGATGACCATCAACACCATCAAAGCTAAAATGCTGTACATTAGTTAACATTCCAACTTTAGAACTCATTGCGGTAGCCGTGTGAGTCAGTTCAAATATAAGCCAATAAAGTGGTAACACCTTTATGGCTCACTCACATCTACCCTATATATAGCTAGATTCACACATATGTGCCATCATTCACCTGATGAAGAATGTTCTAACATTCGAAATCTTGTGATCTATATCTCCGCAGTGAGCCATAAAGGTGTTACCACTTTATTTGCTTATATTCCAACTTTAGTCTACTTGTACTCTCTACAGATAAAGAATGGCCTAATTATTAAGTCACTCTAAATGCTATATAGGCCCGCAAACTCCAGAAATTCCCCCACCTCAATCACGTTCTTTCGATAGTCACTTTTAGGTCTTCTAAGCCCAGATAAAGTGACGTCCTGCAACTCTCCTTCCGGATTGTCAACACAACCCTCCTTTCAGGTGGTCAACACAACTCTCCTTTCAGATGGTCAACACAACTCACCTTCCAGATGGTCAACACAACTCTTCTCCCAGATGGTCGAACGCAACTCTCCTTCCAGATGGTCAGCACAACTCTCCTCCCAGATGGTCAATGCAACTCTCCTTCCAGATGGTCAAAACAACTCTCCTTCCAGATGGTCAACACAACTCTCCTTCCAGATGGTCAACACAACTCTCTCCTTCCAGATGGTCAACACTACTATCCTTTCAGATGGTCAACACAACTCTCCTTCCAGATGGTTAACACAACTCTCCTTCCAGATGGTCAACACAACTCTCCTTCCACATGGTCAACACAACTCTCCTTCCAGATGGTCATCACAACTCTCCTTCAGATGGTCAACGCAACTCTCATTCCAAATGGTCAACACAACTCTCCCTCCAGATAGTCAACGCAACTCTCCTTCCAGATGGTCAACACCACAACTCTCCTTCCAAATGGTCAACACCACTTTCCTTCAAGATGATCAACACTAGACCGCAGCTCGTTCACTCGCATCTAGTGCGTATCGCGGGCACTTGACAATATTTCGTGAAACCATCTTAAGTGAAAGCAATTCCAGGCTTTCCGCACAAGTATCTCAGCGACGAATAGACGCGCCGTATATTAATAGCCTGTCTCCTTATCGGCTTTAATTGAGTAGTTAAACGAGTGCTAAATGCTACGACTCGTAGATCAACCGTCGACGAAGGTAATTTCATTCACAACGCCTCTGGGCTATGGGCGACGAGTGTCTAAGTGCCGGACACACCGAACGTCACAGATGCGTACATTTTTTTCAGACTACTAACGTATTCTAAAAAATATATGACATTAACATCGATATTCTATCAGACTATCGGAACCCATAACTGAGGCATAATTTGTCACTACACCAACACTAACAAACTAGCAAAACACATAACTGAGGAAGAAATCATGGTTGTTACTGCCGTGATCATCATCGTTATCATTAATCCGATTGATAGTTCTTTATTTATAGTTCTCTATACGAGTTCTCGCAATCAGGGAAATGCTGTCTGGGTGATTTTTTTATGTATAAAGTTATATTTCGTATGGTAGTTGTTTTTTTTGGTTTCTTTGTTGCTGTTGGCTTATTATGTGTCATTCGTATGTTTGTATATAGGCGATGCATCATATGAATTATAGTTGAAAATTTATTGCAATTTATTTATAAGTTTATGTTCATATTCCGCGTACCTACTTTTCACATAGACTACTGTATTTTCTTTTAACGTTTGCTGTATCATTGCTGTATTGTGTGAGCCTACGAACCTGATATGGTCCAGGCCTATTGAGTCCAATAAAGATTGTCAGAATGGTATAACTAGAAAAAAATAATTGCCCAAGGTCCGCGCTTTCCAAGTTGCGTACTTCAACTGGCCATCGGAAGTTTAAACATGTCTTATAAGACGGATAATACAATAAAGCAAACAAATCAATTCAATGTGGACAAATTGCACAGATTTATTTAGAAAGAATGTACTTATGTGTCAAAACATTATAATTTAGAAATGATATTTTTAACAACAAAAAGCTCATATTATTATGTTTTATAGAACACAGGTTAAAATGTGTTGTACTTGCGCGAAAGTTTGTTCATTAGCATAAAATTGTGTTTGCGTATTTTCAATAATTTTTCCGAGATACCGTCCGAAAAAAAAACTCGATTTTACAAGTATTACGTTTGCGTAACAGTCACGGCAAAATTTCTCCATGCGTGCGTTTTCTTGAAATGTTTGACGCGAGAGTAATATTACGTCAGTGAGAGAAATGAAGAAACCAGTCGAAAGGGATTGAATCTGCTTGGTTATATCTGTAACTGTCGAAGATTTAGCTCGTATATGTTTTTGTAACTAAATAAAAACGTGTTTCGGATGAGTAATGCAATTTAGCTCTCGAATAATTTCGTTGATCTTCTAAACTGTGATAACTAAGGTGATTTCCCTTTAAGTTACCGTAAGGACCGAAAGTTGAGGATTGTTTAATTTTTACCTATGTCAGGCACTTGGGAGTGGTTATTTACTATAATAAATGTCTGTTGATGGACTAGACAACATGTTAATGTTAGTCTAAGACTACATACATACGTACCTATATTAGGGATCCAATATGAATCAATAGTGACGAATCAAGAATGACGAAACAAAAATCAGCCAATCAAATTATGTTCCATCATCATGCTTGTTACAGATATCTGTGTATATCGCTGGCTCTGATATACGGACGTAAAACATCAGTGGTTCTCAAAAACGCTCTTAAATACCTAAATGCACAGGAGAAAGCTTGCCCCTGTAGCTCAGTTGGTAGAGCACCAGACCGGTTATCTAGAGGTTGTGGGTTCGAGTCTCATCAGAGGTATGGGTTTTTTTCTGTGCATTTCTCTCCAGCTAATGACGAACAGTGTGTGAAATACTAAATCGATGGTGTTGACCTTATTGTTAGTAGTGATTATTCAGGTAACACAGAACAATTCAAATCCACTAATCTATTGTGTGAATGTAATTTTATGTTGTTAGGAAAGAATCATATGCTAGATTGCAAAACCGGAATGACACTATCCGTAAGGGTCCACGAATATTATAACGAAGAGGGAGAGAGGAGAGTAATTCTGAAGGTATGAGTAAAAGGAAATGGAGATAGACAAGAAACCCCGTTGGGTTCAATTGTGTTTATGGTGCTTAAAACGACTAAAAAAATCACAGTTTCAATTTGAAAAACTAATGTGAATCAACTAATTCATGTACTGTTAAATTTAAGTAACGTGGCGATGGAGCACTTCAAAATGAATGTTATTTACATAGACTTAATACGATGCCTTATTGAACAAATACGTGAATGACATCGTGGAATCACGTACAAGAGACGGGGCCACTAAAATCCGCACGAACAACTATCCGTGAAGGTCAACCGTTCGACTGTCACAACGTAGCTACAGAAAGAAGGAGTTCGAGACGCGAAGAGTGAAACCCTAAAACTCCCTAGCGCCTTCCAAAGTACCATAAAAAAGACTGAATTATTTGTACGAAGGAACCGGAAAATCTCGCGAATTGTCAGGTACTCGATGTAGGTGAATACGTGTCCTTAACAAACTTAAGTTGCCTATGTAGGATGTTTCTTTGTGAAATCGCCACCATATCCCGAATTAGTACAGAATTTTAGGCGCCACACTATCGACAGAGGATATTGAATAGATAAATGGTATAACGGTACAATGACTCGGGACAGCGGCAAGTGGAATATGATAGTTTACGCGGGTTTTATCTCGAAAAAGAATGGATTAAAGAGGCAGAGTAATAGAGAAGCCTGGGGTCCATTGTTTTTAGTAGTGAGACAAACGAGTCACATTCGTGGGGACTGCGCGAGAACTCCCAAGGCAAGTCCCGATCGCTGTTGTTTTAAGGTGATCGTCACACCTCGTAACTGCACGATTCATGTACTTCTAATTACGATTTTGTCGTATGAGCTTACATGACAGAAGCAGTCATAATTAATCGCTCGCGTTACCATTTCCGGCCGACAACGGCCCAAGGTTGCGAGAAATTTGTGAGTTCCGATAATGGATCATGTTAAAAACACACACCTTACCCAACAATATGATTGAAAGCGGTACACTGCGACATGCTTGTAATTTTTTTAAACGCAGCGAATTCTACAAGTGTGTCAGCTACGAAAAGCACAAAATGAAATATGAAGGCATTCGAAAAAGACGTGTCAATACGTTACACGTCATGACACGCGCTTAACAAATTTGTAAATAATAAAGCTATAATTGCATTGAACCTGACCTATTTCGATCCGAAAACTGAACTGTTAACCGTGTCTACGTATACATTAGTCTTGCTAATTCAGTTCAATGCAGTTCGAATATTTAGAATCCCTGCACCCTTCCTCGACTGGTTTGTGCTGATAGCAAGGTATCAATATCGAGGTTTTCAAAAAATCGTAAAATAAAATTTGGGCCCTGAAATCTAATTAGTGACGTCAGGTGACTAATCAATTTTAGTCACCTGTCAATAATTTTATAATTTCGTCAAAGATATTAGACTATATTAACCAAAAGCATTCTGAATTAAGTAATA